>JBBPBX010080773.1:4332-16093 GCA_038048925.1 Garcialebias charrua | reverse complement strand
GGCCTCTGCTTACAAATGAAAGGCTCAGTAGGTTTTTTTTTTTATTTTTTTACGTGAAGAATGATGTTTGTGCTGTGTAAGATGTTTGTTTGCAGGGATGCCCGTTTTTAATCAACTAAAAGCAGCGAGCCTGGAAAGATGCCACACTGTCAGTGAGCTCCTAAAGCTGTTTAACCCACCGCCATAAACAAGTACAAGCACTAGTGCATGTGCAGTCAGCTGTTTTAGTACTTCACAACAGTGATGGCTGCAGTGGCCTGCATGATGGACGAGCTTTAAACACACGGCCTTTCTTGTGTGTGTCCAGCCCGTGGACGTGAGGCGTCATGAGCGACCACCAGAGACAGCGCTCGCTGTCCACTGCAGGGGAGTCCCTCTACCACGTGCTGGGAGTGGACAAGCTGGCCACGAGCGACGACATCAAGAGGTCTTACAGGTGAGGCTCTGCAGGCCAGCAGGAGCAGGGCCGTGCTGCAGAGACCACTACAGGGGCAGGTGCTCAACAAAAAGGGCGGGGGGGCACATCTAACCGCATTTTAGGACAGAATATTAACAAAGTCACATAGCTTTCAGAGTTTAAAGAGGTGCTCAACCCACTGTGAAACGGTAGCCCCGCCCCCAGACCAGATTCAAATTCCTCATGAAAATGGGAGTGTCGTGAGACAAGGAGGGGAGGAGGTGGGTGGTTGTGCTGCGTTCACGCCCCCTCTAGCAACAAACTAAAACTCTAGCAAACAACTTACAGCAAGCAACAACAAAGAATAATTATGTAGATGTATTTATCTATTCTCACCCGATCTATCCAAAACAAAAGGCCTAAAAAAAATATATATATATAATACCACAAGGTATTCCATGACGGGGGATTGAACCTGTCTCTCACATCCCAAACCTGCACTTCCACCACTGCCCCAACTTGGCATACATGCTTTGCTCATCCATCGCAACATAAGAAAACGAATACAACCACATAGTTTCGATGACGTGAAAAGTATTCTTAAAATAAATAAGTTAAAATATACAAATAACTAGTGCCATTCCGAAAACTATAATATGCTTTGTTGCAGTACTTTTCCGGAGTGCATTGTACCACTTCTATATAAGGTATGAACTGCAGCGAGGACCTTCTCATCTCTGCAGGGGATTGGCTCTGCTTGAACCACTTTCCTGGCGACAGAGTGAGAAAACATGTCACAGGGCGAATCTTAGTCCAATAAGAAAATTAGGGTGCAATTCCTCTGTTCAACCCATAGGGTTACCATAAACACGTTTTTAGACCAAATATTGCCGATTTAAACTAATACGCACAAATATATGAAGATTAACACAGACATAGTGCTATACAACATTTTAGATGCATTCTAGGGAGTTTATCAGCTAAAAAAGTTAATTTTGAGTTTAGCTCCTCTTTAATAAACAATGATAAATTACAAAATTGTGAGATATACTGTACAATCAAAGCTAAGGAAAATCTCTACATAGAACATACGACTATGCATATGTAAAATATTTTTTAGTAATACCTTTCTGCAGGTCTACTTTGTTATAGGAAAGTAATGCAATATTCAAACCTGCTATTTAGCAAGATATGTAAATCAGAGCTAGACCACCAGACATCTTTTGTCTTTACAGAATTACACTATTAAAAATATAAACAAGGGCACAATGCAACTTTTTAGTGTACTGTAATCTATAAAAGAAAGAGCTGCCTGGTTTGCTATTTGCAGTGGAGATGAAGATGGTCCATTCAGAAAAGCAGAGCTGCATCAAACTTTAATGTGGAACTGCAGAAAAAAAAGCAAAAATTGAAATCACCATGAGAAAAGCCTACTGAGACTAACTGAGCACCAACATTTATACCTATATCTCTATTTGTGTCTTAGTGTATTTTGTAAGTACCTATATACATTTTCTTCAATGTTTCCTCTTCTTTTTTTCTTGTCAGTTTTTCCTTCTCTTTTTTCCTCGTTGTCTCATCTTCTCTGTGTTGAGTGGAGGCCAATGTCTCTTATTGATTTCGGTCTCTTGCATTTCTTTCCCCTCCAAAAAAACTGAATCTAAGATTATTATCCAAAATCTTCTTTTCCATCATGGCGATTTAACTGTTTAAAAACAAACTTCAAACTTTTAAGCATTTTTGCCATTTTTGTTCTCTTCTGGTCATAGCAGCAGTTTTCTGTTGGTCATGTCTCGAAAAATGTCAGTAACCTCACTGTGAATGATTGGCACATCCTTCTCGATTGCCAACAAAAGAAGGTCTGACAACCTATCCTCCTTGCATAAGCTGCGTAGTTTTGTTTTCACTAGCTTCAGTTTTGAGAAGGAACACTCAACAGTCGCTGTAGACACTGGTAAGGTGGCATATGTTTTCAATAGTCCAGTCATGTTGGGAAAAACCAGATCAGCATTGTTTTCTTTGATGACAGACAGCATTGATGACACACTGAAAGACGATAAATCCAAATGTGAATTGTGAAAAACCTTCAGCTCTGTCTGCAATTTTTCTTGGTCATCAATTTCATAAAACTGGCAGAGCATGTTTAGAGCTTCAAGTGCTTTTGGAGGAACTGTTGCGTTGGTCCAGTTTTCTGGGACAGTTAGGCAGTGGAGGGCATTTAATATTTCCCAGGTAGCATTATCTCCTCCCTTAAACCGTTTCTGAAGCTCTTGTGTAATGGAGTCTACAAAAACATAATATACCTGTGCACGGTAGGACTCCTTCAAGCTACAGAAAACATGGTCATCAGAAGCGTCTGTACCAACCGCAGTAAACCTTGCTGGCACTTTCCTCTTCCTTCTGTGTCCACTGACTTCTTCAGGGGGGGTCGAGCCCCATAGATGCAGCCTTTTCTGTGGCTTTCCTAAACATTTCCTCAAATTATTGTTCTGATCTGCAACGCTCCAGTCTCTGTAGAACCCCTTCAACAATTTTGTAGGCTGCAGCCAGGTCCATGTCTTTCTGCTGTAAAGCATCTGATGCAACTGCAGTTACTTGGAAGATGGGGCAAGTCATTTCCAGACATAAGAGGATTGCTGCGTCACTTGCTGATGGACCAGGGGGGCTTTGCTGAGTCAAGAGACTTCAGGGCACTTTCTTGGCAGGCCCATCGAGTGTCAGACAACTTTTGCAGTTCAACTGGGCGCTGATGTGGTTGCATTCCTTTCTGAACGTCAATAACTGCAGTATGTCTTCTTGATGAGTTTCCAATGAATGTGTAAAGTTTTTCAACCAAGTTGAAAAATGTGACAAAACATATATTTGATTTGGCACTTTTTCAACTAACACCAAATTAAGACAGTGTGCCTGACAATGGACGTACAAAGCCTTGGGATTGTGCCCGAGAATTCTTGCCTGAAGTCCCTTGTAGTGTCCGCTCATGTTTGCTGCTCCATCGTATCCCTGACCTCTGATGTTATCTGTTTTTAGGTCATGGTGTAGTGGCAGGGCTTCCGACTTGGGACCCGAAGGTCGCGGGTTCGCGCCACGGCCACTACACACCTTGGGGTGTCTATGAATGCACACCTATTTCACCAGCTCCCCGGGCGCTTTCTGGCTGCTCACTGCACCACCTGGTGGTGGTTGGGTTAAATGCAGAGACGAATTTTGTCTGTGTATGGGAAACATACACAGATGACAGGAAAATACATTATTATTATTATTATTATTATTTTCCTTCAGTACGTCCAGAACCAGATTTTCAAGGGCTTCTCCGCTTGTGGACTGAATGTTGCACACTTGTATAAATCGCTCCTTAATCTGCATGTTGTGCACGTACCTGACCACAAAGGACACTTGTTCCGTGTGTGAAACATCTGTGGTTTCATCAATAAGAATAGAATACAGCTCACTTTCTTTTATTTCAGTTTTGATTGCACGTCTTACTGCTATACCTAATGCTTTTATTATGTCATTTTGTGTTCTGTTTGATAGTAGTGAGACCAGTGGTCTTTTGTGACTTTCCAGTGTTTCTTTCAACCCATCAAGGTGCAATTTAATGACACTATCATACTTGCCGAATAACTCCACAAGCTCTAAAAAGTTGCCTTGACTTAGGCTTCCTGAAGTCTCATCATCTCCTCTAAATGACACGCCCTGTCTTGCCAGATAAAGTGAAATGGAAATCAACCGAGATAAAATTTATCTGTTCCTCTGCTTTTCTTTGTCTTTTGCTGCTTGTGACAGAAGGTTACTTATTGCCAAAGCTGCCTCCAGTGATTTTTTTTTCTTTTTTTTTTTCGGAAAAGTGTTCCACTTTACCATAGCACACATATGGGACTCTGATGCACAGTGCTCTTTAATTTTCTGTAATGCTTTGTTCCATCTGTTTAATCCTGTTGTCTTCCATGATTTGCGGCACATTTACTTTTCTTCATTCAAAAAAAGACGACAGCTAAAACAAAACATGGAATTTAAACTGGGAGAATACTCCAGCTATGGGTTACTCTTTTACCATTTCTTCTGAAAAGACCTTCCTTCTTCATTTTTAGGAAACAACAGCTCTGGTTGGCATGGTCCTTGGTTTACACAATTTTGGATAAATGCTTCATCATACTTTATGTTGAACTGCAAGACGTGTGCTGGGTCATTTGGGTGTGGAAGGTCCATTAAGAATGTGAATGGCCTCTCTCTGACTTGTTGCTCTGCGAGTCTGCGTTTTCTTCCATAGTGTTTATTTCTGACTGTTGTCCCTCTGCTTTCCTGTGTTGTTGAATGCATTTTTGTCTCCTCCTCTGATCTATCACTTTCCTTCTGTCCATCTGGGAGCAAGAAACAAACTATTAATTATTCTACACCTAGATTTAGTACATCTTAACATAATAAAAACATAACAGCTGTCTTGTAATATTAAGTATATGTTCACTACCAAAAACTGCATGTTGATCATGGTAAGAACCTTTAATTTTTTTTTGTTCTTGCCTGCGGTACTCGTTCTGACCCAGTTGGTCAACAATCCACTACCTTTGGCTGCTTCTAGTAGATCCTATATTTTTTGTTTCTGACGTCTTTCTTTACATGGCATCTTTGAACTGAAAAAAGCAAAACAATGAATTATGATCAGAACACTATATTAAACCACACTACCAATTTTTTACCCTTGTGTTTAAACCAATATGGTTTTCAGTCCATAGCACAACATAACAATATTAATTTCAGAGAAAATGGGACCTCTTCTATGGAGTTCAATTTGTTTCACATTTATTCTATGAAAAAACTAACCTCAATTACCGGTACATAAAATAAAATTGTGATCAAGACATTTTGAATTGTAACAATTTTTTAAACAAAAAAAAAGTTTTGCTTGAAAATACTTTTTTTTTAAATTAAAATCACAAATTTTTGTCTCATGAAATGAAAAAATTATTTGCAAAACAAACTTATTTGCGCATGTCAGAAATCTTTGCTTGCTATTCTAAGTTTTTGTTTGTCATTCAAAGTTTTGCTTGCGATTCTCACATGATGTCGTGGGCAGAGCCTAATATGTATTGCAACAAAATATTTCTGATGTGTGCAAATAAAAGTTTATGTTTTGCAAATAACTTTTTAAGTTCACGAGAGAAAAATTATTCAATTAAAAAAAGTTTTTTAAACAAAAGTTTTTGTTTAAAAAAAGAAAAGAAATCATTACAATTCCAAAAGTTTTGATTACAATTTTATTTTACTTAACTGAGGTTAGTTTTTTTTTCATTGAATAATTGTGAAACAAATTTAACTCCATACTCTCCGAACCAGACCCTAAACATACTTAAAGTCTGGATAGAGTTTTTTCCCCTTCATTTGTACGCTTTTATTGGACAGGAGTAACTTGATTGGTTATTACATATATTATATCTATTATGGTAGTCCAGGGTGAGTTATTTTTAATTCTAAATGAATATCCTAGTTGGACTTTTATTTAAGTGCTATTCTCCTTCAAGATACATTTACCTAATGCTAGAATAAATGCAATGTACATTATGCAGCAAAGGAAATTAGAAGATCGGACATTTAGGAGCCAAGATGGTGTAGTGGTTAGGGCGTTTGACTTGGGACCCGAAGGACGCGGGTTCGCGTCCCGGCCACTACACATCTTGGGGTGTCTATGAGTGCACACCTATTTCTCCAGCTCCCCGAGCGCCTTCTATGGCTGCTCACTGCACCACCTGGTAGGTGGTTGGGTTAAATGCAGAGACGAATTTCGTCTGTGTATGGGAAACATACGCAGATGACAAGATTAGACAATTATTATTATTATTATTATTATTATATCCATTATGGAGAGATGATAGGTTTTGGACGGGCGATGTGCTCCCTATTGCATAAGCAATACTGAAGAACGACTGCTATCATTAATGATACAGGGAATCTTTTTAGTTATCTTGCTTTGCTAGCAAAGTTGTTAGCTAGCAGCTAGCTAATAGCACAACAACAACAACCTACTTACTGTCTGTATGATAAAATTACTGAATCGGCAGATAAGAACAGTTTTTCCTCACCTGGCTGTCTCCTCCCGCTCAGTAGTTCTTAGAGAAAGGCAGACGCAGAGGCCTGTCAGTGTCTCTTGTATTTCATTACCTCTCTGCTTAAACTACTACTCCATGCTGATGCAGAAACGATAACGTTTCCGTTATCTGATAAGTAGCAAGTCTACTCCACTTTAGTCACCAAAAACTTTTTTTTTTATTCACCAAAAACTGTTCTGTAATCTGGAACGTTTGCTACGTTGAGCTCCGCAGTTAGCCGCCTTATCTCACTGTGCGAGAGGCAATTGCGTCCTGCGTCACGGGCAAAAGGTCAAAGGTAACAAAGTGACCAGAGAGCTTATTATGTTGTTTTTCTTGCAAAATACAATAATAATAATAATAATTTTAATACATGTTATTGTGTCAGAGGAGGGCGTAGGGGGAATTTTTTTTTTTAAACCAAAAGGGCACTTGGGGGCAAGAAGCAAAAGGGGCAGGTGGTCAAGCACCGATTGCAGTTTTTTGGCCGATCACCGATTTCTACAAAGTCTGACCTGCCGATTCCGATTTTGGCCGATACCGATTTAGTTTTATAAGCAACACTGTTAGATGTTGTAAGGTCACAATGCACCTTCAAATTTCAATCTTATTTTGTTGAAAAACAGAACCTTGAACAATATTCTAGAAACAATACAAACTTGTTTTAACTGGTCACAAGGTCGTGCTCTGAAATATAAATTAAGTTTAGACAATTGTTGTTAAAACAAAACCAAAAAAAATCTGTAAAATCTGTCTCTCATGCAAGCATTGGCCGATTTACGATTTCCCAAAATTAAGGAAATCGGGGCCGATAAATCGGTGCACCTCTAACCCCTGCTGCCGCCTTCGTCACTTTCATGCTCCGCCTCCTCCTCAACAGGAAACTGGCGCTAAAGTTTCACCCCGACAAGAACCCTGACAATCCAGAGGCAGCGGACAAGTTCAAGGAGATCAACAACGCCCACGCCATTCTGAACGACGGCACCAAGCGTAACATCTACGATAAGTACGGCTCTCTGGGGCTGTACGTGGCCGAGCAGTTTGGAGAAGAGAACGTTAATACGTACTTTGTGCTCTCCAGCTGGTGGGCGAAGGTGAGGGACACACACAAGTCTTTGGTTTGGTTAACAATTTCAACACTATAGAACATATTTACAATGTTTTTTTTATTCTCACTTATTTTTACAAATAAGAAACAGACTAACAATTCAAACTATTTACAGGCGAATTTCCCCTCCCTACATTTCTCCTTATTATCTTCTACACAAACAAAGTACAAACTGATGAATATTGTAATATCTTATAGACTTGATATACTATTCCAACAACAAAATAAAATATAAAATAAAAATAAAATAAAACTATATCCTATTATGTGTACCCAGTATAAAACTATTATCCACAAAGTAACAGGCCTCATTCATTCAGAAATAAAATTCAAAAAGTTATGCAATTGATCAAATGTTTTTCTTCAGAAGAACAAAAAGAAACTCCTTCTCCAAATTTGAATCATCCAGGAATCTCCTTATTGTCTTTTTATTCCTTGAAGTACATTTGTTTGACATATTTTTTGCTGATTCTCATGTTTTTCCTCCTCACTCTGCATGCTTCGTTCGTGCTGAACACAAAAACTCGCATTCCTGGGCTTCCCATAGCTGCGGGAAGGCGATTACCGTAATACCCCCAAAACAGCCAAAAAGCGCACTTTGTTTTCTTTCAAACACCCTTTGAATTTTCCTGATAGCGCAAACTGTTGCAGAGTTACGGTAATGCAAAGTTAGCGTGTGGAAAACGTGTCGGCGGCGACACGTTCGGTTCCAAGCCTCAAATTTCCGCCTGGCATTTTTTACTTGTTTTTCACGAGAAAATATGAAGAAAATGTCCTATGGCCAAGTGCTTCAGCACATTTGTTCAGAATATTTAGAACTTTCAATATCTTGCATTATTTTACATTATACTTGTTACAAAACAACTATTAAAACTGTTTAACATCAAGAAAAAAACCAAAAGCGAAATTAGATTTTAGAGATTTTATGCAAATAAAACACTGCATTTGAACATGAAGTACAGATTTTTCATCACAAATTAAGGCTCCTCTCTCAACACGAGCTTGTGTTTGCTCCCGCAGGCGCTGTTCATCTTCTGCGGCCTGGCCACTGGATGCTACTTCTGCTGCTGCCTGTGCTGCTGCTGCAACTGCTGCTGCGGGCGCTGCAAACCCCGGCCCCGCGAGAGCCCGGACCAGGACTTCTACGTGTCCCCCGAGGACCTGGAGGCTCAGCTCCAGTCTGACGAGAGAGGTGAGGCCGAGCGGCTGGTGTCGCTCCCGTCGCTCGCAGGTCAGTGATGTCATCGGCGCCTTAACGTGTGTTTCTGTGTCGAGCAGAGGCCGGGGGCGAGCCCATAGTGCTGCAGCCGTCAGCTACAGAGACAACGCAGCTAACATCGGACGGACATTACACCTACCACACTGACACCGGCTTCAACTAACCCACCCCACATCAACCACACCAACACCGGCTTCAACTAACCCTCCTCCCCCCGTCAGTCCCAACCTGGGGGGTCCTGCCTGCTTCCCTGCTCCACCTCAGCCAGACGAAAGAAAGAATCGATCCAACGAGAGCCATGGAGGGGAGGGACGAGCATGCACGGCCTGAAAGGAACTGATGAAGTCACATTTCCCTGCACCCCACCCTGATCGTGCCCCCCCTCACCCCTCCCCTGAAAGAAGAGAGGAGAATCAACTCATTTGCTTCCCTTTGATTTCTTCTTCTTCTTCTTTGTTTGTTGACCTTTAACCTCGCAGGTCACCTGACCTTCTTCCTGTCCTTCATGGTTTGCGTCATCATGGTGTAGCATGCTATGTGCTGGACGTCGTCACCTTTTCTTTATTCTCCTCCAGAGCGTGTGTGAAGGAGTTCAGACCACAGGGAGGAGGTCCAGTCCATGCTTCAGGGAGGTGCTGGTTGGAGACTTGGTGGTCTCAGGGGGTCTCAGGTGGTCTGTTTCATCATAACACCTTCAAGAACTGATCCACATCTGCACGTCTAATTTTCAGTCAGTGTCCTTCCAGGACTAAACGCTTGCTGACGAGTCTGCTCGTTTCTCGTGTGAACGTTTGGAGTCATCCGGTGGTTTGGGAGCGGAGCTTTATGATTTGCAGACAGGTTTTCATAAACAGTCTTTTTTTAGCTGCAGCAGGTTGTTAAATATTTTAAAGTAAACTTTCATGTTTGATTTGTTTCGTCTTCCATTACAAATCTGATGGATTCACTCCAGACCCTCAGACCCACCCCCGAGAAGAAATGCCACAAAAACAGAGACATTAACATTTTTTAAACCAAACTCACTCCGACTTGAAGGTTTTTGTTTTGAGTTCCACTGTTCTTAATTTTGAGTTGTTTGAGCTACGTTAGGAGCTCCAGGTGGACCAGATGGACGTCCATCACAAGCTCCAGGTGGACCAGCTGGACATCCATCAGGACCTCCAGGTGGACTAGCAGGATGCTCATCAGGAGCTCCAGGTAGACCAACTGGACATCCATCAGAAGCTCCAGGTGGACCAGCTGGACATCAATCAGAAGCTACAGGTGGACTAGCGGGATGTCCATCAGAAGCTCCAGGTGGACTAGCGGGACATCCATCAGAAGTTCCAGGTGGACTAGCGGGACATCCATCAGAAGCTCCAGGTGGACTAGCGGGATGTCCATCAGAAGCTCCAGGTGGACTAGTGGGATGTTCATCAGAAGCTCCAGGTGGACTAGCGGGATGTTCATCAGAAGCTCCAGGTGGACTAGCAGGATGTTCTTCAGAAGCTCCAGGTGGACTAGTGGGATGTCCATCAGAAGCTCCAGGTGGACGAGCGGGATGTTCATCAGGAGCTCCAGGTGGACCAGCTGGACATCCATCAGAAGCTCCAGATGGACTAGCGGGATGTTCATCAGAAGCTCCAAGTGGACTAGCGGGATGTTCATCAGAAGCTCCAGGTAGACTAGCGGGATAATCATCAGGAGCTCCAGGTAGACCAACTGGACATCCATCAGAAGCTCCAGGTGGACTAGCGGGATGTTCATCAGAAGCTCCAGGTGGACTAGTGGGATGATCATCAGGAGCTCCAGGTAGACCAACTGGACATCCATCAGAAGCTCCAGGTGGACTAGTGGGATGTCCATCAGAAGCTCCAGGTGGACGAGCGGGATGTTCATCAGAAGCTCCAGGTGGACCAGCTGGACGACCATCAGGAGCTCCAGGTGGACCAACTGGACATCCATCAGAAGCTCCAGGTGGACTAGTGGGATGTCCATCAGAAGCTCCAGGTGGACGAGCGGGATGTTCATCAGAAGCTCCAGGTGGACCAGCTGGACGTCCATCAGGAGCTCCAGGTAGACCAACTGGACATCCATCAGAAGCTCCAGGTGGACTAGTGGGATGTCCATCAGAAGCTCCAGATGGACTAGCTGGATGTCCATCAGAAGCTCCAGGTGGACTAGCGGGATGATCATCAGGAGCTCCAGGTAGACCAACTGGACATCCATCAGAAGCTGCAGGTGGACCAGCGGGATGTCCATCAGGACCTCCAGGTGGACTAGCTGGATGTTCATCAGGAGCTCCAGGTAGACCAGCTGGATGTCCATCAGGAGCTCCAGGTGGACTAGCTGGATGTCCATCAGGAGCTCCAGGTAGACCAGCTGAATGTTCATCAGGAGCTCCAGGTAGACCAGCTGGATGTCCATCAGGAGCTCCAGGTGGACTAGCTGGATGTCCACCAAGAGCTCCAGGTGGACTAGTTGGATGTTCATCAGGAGCTCCAGGTAGACTAGCTGGACATCCACCAGAAGCTGCAGGTGGACCAGCTGGATGTCCATCAGGAGCTCCAGGTGGACTAGCTGGATGTCCACCAAGAGCTCCAGGTGGACTAGTTGGATGTTCATCAGGAGCTCCAGGTAGACTAGCTGGACATCCATCAGAAGCTGCAGGTGGACCAGCTGGATGTCCATCAGGAGCTCCAGGTGGACTAGTTGGATGTTCATCAGGAGCTCCAGGTAGACCAGCTGGACATCCATCAGAAGCTGCAGGTGGACCAGCTGGATGTCCATCAGGAGCTCCAGGTGGACTAGTTGGATGTTCATCAGGAGCTCCAGGTAGACCAGACTGGACATCCATCAGAAGCTGCAGGTGGACCAGCTGGATGTCCATCAGGAGCTCCAGGTGGAGGACTAGTTGGATGTTCATCAGGAGCTCCAGGTGGACTAGTTGGATGTCCATCAGGAGCTCCAGGTGG
>JBBPBX010080772.1:0-16093 GCA_038048925.1 Garcialebias charrua | reverse complement strand
ATATATATATATATATCTATCTATATATATATATATATATATTATATATATATATATATATATATCTATATATATATATATATATATCTATATATATATATATATATATATATATATGATGTAGAATGATGAACAGAAATTCTACCATTGCTGTTCATCATTCTTTAGTTAGTAGCAGGTCACTTTTGTAAATGAGCCCTCGAGGCTCAATGAGATTTACCTGACTAAATAAAGGTTGAATGAATGAATGACTATATATATATATACAGTATATATAAATAAAAAAATTAAGGTTCATTGATAAACTTCATCAACTCGTTTAAAAGTTCTTTTCTTTTAATTGAGGATTTTTGGGATTGAAATTGCCCCAAGGCCACACCCTGCCACAGATCTTTGGAGGACACCCCGCGTGGAGATGGTCTTCATCTGGTCTCCATGGGTCAGTCCTCAGTGCTGGTTGATCACCTTCGGTCTCACGCAGGTGCAACCCACTGAGATGAGTTTGGACTCCAGGCGGTAGTGGTAGCTGTGCCTGGCCCTGGCGTCTTGACTCGCCTCAGAACCAGCACCTGATGCAGAATGGGACGGGACTCCAGGCCCCCGTCCTCCAGTCCTTGGTGGTCCAGGCAGGTTTTGAGCAAACAGTGAGCCTGCGACAGCGCATGAGGGTACATGTTGTCATCCCTGGAGATGCTGAGGACAGAGAGGAGACAAAAAACTGTTAACAGGACTCTGAGCTTCATGAAGGACAACACACTGAGGAGCTGAAGCCTCACTTGTAGGTCCACGGTGAGATGGAGTCGCTGGCCAAAGAACTGACTTTTAGGCTGGGAACTAAATTGTTTGGGTCCAAACGCAGAGGGACCGTTTCTTCTGCTAAACCTTCAAAGGACTTCCTGTGTGGCTTTGCTGCTGTCTGTGGGACCACCACCACCATCATCATCAACAGGACAGCGCTGACAACCTGAGGAAGAAGAACATTCATTCATTCAACCTTTATTTATACAGGCTAGCCTCGTTGAGCCACGGGGACTCATTTACAAGAGAGACCTGTCTCACTCACACCCAGGGTCAATTTAGAGTTACCAATCAGTCTAACATGCATGTTTTTGGACTGTGGGAGGAAACCGGAGAAAACCCACGCATGCACGGAGAGAACATGCAATAACAAGTCACTTTCATCATTGTCGTCGTAATGTCTAGCGAAGACATACTGAAACAAAAAAAATATAAACGTAAAAAACAAACTAACATTGATACTGAGGAAACACATTACATATTTTATTAAAGCAACAATAATCAAGTTTGATCATGAAATAAAGAAACATGTACTTGGGAACCAGTACAATAAATGCTCTCAATAAAAGTTAATGAGACTAACTCGAAAGTATAGACAAAATCATATTTTTAACACGCACTAAAATACGTACGTTCAGTGCAAGTGTATGTTATACATGAACACAGAATTTTAATTAAGTCATCTTTTTAAAAATTCTTAAATTTATAAAGTTGTACATTTTCTGTGACGCGGTTAGAAAAATAAAATAATAAAAAAATAAGCTTCAAAGATATTTATTGTCAATATTGTGCATCTGTATTATTCTAATTTTATGTCCACTAAAATTGCAGCACAGAAAAGCCATAACAATAAAGAAATACATTATATAAAAACTGGAGCGTGAGATCGATAGGCGGATAGGTGCAGCATCCGCAGTGAAGCGGGCGCTGTACCGGTCTGTCGTGGTGAAGAGAGAGCTGAGTCAAAAGGCAAAGCTCTCAATTTACCGATCGATCTACGTTCCCACCCTCATCTATGGTCATGA
This sequence comes from Garcialebias charrua, assembly GCA_038048925.1. Taxonomy (NCBI): domain Eukaryota; kingdom Metazoa; phylum Chordata; class Actinopteri; order Cyprinodontiformes; family Rivulidae; genus Garcialebias; species Garcialebias charrua. The sequence goes on along the minus strand of JBBPBX010080772.1, from coordinate 14,270 downwards.
GCTTTGGGTTATGACCGAAAGAACAAGATCTCGGATACAAGCGGCTGAAATGAGTTTTCTCCGCAGGGTGTCTGGACTCTCCCTTAGAGATAGGGTGAGAAGCTCAGTCATCCGGGAGGGACTCGGAGTAGAGCCGCTGCTTCTCCACATCGAGAGGAGCCAGTTGAGGTGGCTCGGGCATCTGGTTAGGATGCCTCCTGGACGCCTCCCTGGTGAGGTGTTCCGGGCATGTCCCACCGGGAGGAGACCCAGAGGAAGACCCAGGACACGCTGGAGGGACTATGTTTCTCTGCTGGCCAGGGAACGCCTTGGGATTCCCCCGGAGGAGCTGCTCCAAGTGGCTGGGGAGAGAGAAGTCTGGGCCTCCCTACTTAGTCTGCTACCCCCGCGACCCGACCCCGGATAAGAGGAAGAAAATGGATGGATGGATGGATTATATAAAAACAACTATTAAACTTTGGTTTTTGTTTCTGCCTACCATAATATCTGGTGGAAATACATTTCATAAACAATATTAGACATACAACCTTACCATCTACATTTTAAAATTGTGTAATAATATTATGATCACAGTTATATTAGTTGCAGTGCAAACCATAAAATAATCTTGACATAAATATGTTTTCCCCTTACTTACCTTGTTTCCAAAACCTGAATGGGAGTCTCCCCAAATTCACTTCTTCTCAGACCTTCCCCAAAGTCATCATCTCTGCATAAAAACATATAATGTAGTTCAAACAATAATCAGATATTCTTTTCAACACATTTATCACACAATGACAAATTTATCTAACATATCAAAGCATGTAGGATGATTTAAAAAATAGCATCAAACAGCCATCTTCCATCCTGTTCTGCTGCTAGAAGTAAAATTTGAACTTTTTATGCTCTCCTTTCATCCTGCTTCACTGCATGCTCATGTCCGCAGCAAACTCGTCCACCCCACCGCAAGTTTTACAGATTTTATTCCAAAAATTAATGATTTTTGAGGCCCTTTATACAGGTAAACGTCCAAAGAGGTTGACATGTATGCATCAACAACATATATTGTGTAGTACAACTAACAGACTTTTCGATTATGACCACCAAATGATCAGCAGACAATATGCTAATTGCTAGTTCTTGTGATCATGCCTCTCTTACACAGACAGCGCAGTTACAGTACTTTCATCATATCTGCTTGCTGATCCACAATACAATAAGTTAGGATAACTAAATGTACGTATCGAAACAATACTGAGGTTGAATGAGTTAGCTGCTGCCATTAGCATCACGTCAGCTGTAGGCCGGAAAACGGTTTTAGCCTGTTGTAGATAATAACATGGCATTTGCGCTATCACATGATTGAAGCAAAGACACTTACTTTTCAAGCAGGAAAGTTGCTAACTCTGCATCGCTTGGCAATCCTGAGCACTCGAAGCTCTCGCCACCTCCGCCATCTTGAAACAGCTACTGTTTGAGACGGGAGCGTGCCCGGCTGCTGCGCGCAGCCGCTGGGAGAGGCGGGGGGAGGGCGGGGGAAGCTCGTTCATGAAAATAACTCTGTTTTTATTGGCTGGTCAAAAACGGCCCGCTCTGGTTTTTATAAATGCTATTTTAACCACCGGGAGACGCCAGAGGAATATAGTATTTCTCAAAGATTACCTGTTTACCATCACTCTGTCAAAAAATAGTGACAGAGAGAAGAAACATGTTTATAAAAAAAGCTACATACTGCAACTTTAACCAGCCAATAAAAACAGAGTTTTTAACCAGCCAATAAAGCTGCGTTCCAGTTGTCCTCAACAGAGCTTCTCACGCCCCAACACACGCCCCCGCCTGTCCCAGCCCCAGTGCCGCGCACGTTTTTGTTCAAAGGATTGGAAAGCAATGCAGGACTGTTTTGTATGTGACACAAATGTATTAAATTCCCCTTCTTCAACCCTGATAAGGACTTTTTTTTTTCAAAAGTCAAATAATCGCTTCATCCACCGCTCTGTACTGCTCCCTCTGCCGACTGCAATGAATGAGGAAATTGATTTGTCACAAGCGAATTAAAGTAGGGTTCAACGTGGCTGCCCAAGGCTCTGAAGATTTCCTGGTCTTCTGGTGTGCTGGACTAGCGCTCCATGGTTTTATTTTATTTTTTTGAACATTTTATTAACATATAAACACAGAATATCGCAGTGGCTCCGAGCGGACATGCAGCAGGAGGTGGAGCTGATCTCAAGTTCAGCAGAGCACGGACTGTGGGGAAGGGAGCAGAATGCTTTTCCCTGTTGAAAATATTTCTAAGTCCCAGCGTTCTCCAGAAGTTACATATAGCACCTTTAAGGGTGTTACATTTGACAAAGCTGATGACTTCCGTTTTATTTTCATTTAAATTTAGAAAATTTAGTTTTAACCAGATTTTAATGTCATGTAGACAGTTCAATAGTGGATCCAGTGGAGTGACCCTGTCTGACTCAATTAGAAGATATAACTGGGTATCATCAGCAAAGCAGTGAAAAGGAATGTTATGTTTTCTAAAAATGGACTCCAAAGGCAACATGTACAAATTAAAAAGCAGTGGACCTAAAATAGACCCTTAAGGGACTCCACAGATCAAAGGAGCTGGAGATGAAGAACATTTCCCTAAGTGAACAGAAAAACTCCTGTTAGTCAGGTAAGATCTAAACCATGATAAAACTGTGCCTTTGATACCAACCACCTGCTCAAGTCGTGACAGCAAGATGTTGTGGTCCACAGTATCAAAGGCAGCAGAAAGGTCTAAAAGCACTAAAACAGCAGATCTTCCTGCGTCAACAGTTAAAAGAAGGTCATTAAAAACTATTAAAAGGGCTGTCTCTGTGCTGTGGCCTGATTTAAAAAACCTGACTGGAATTTTTTACCAATGTTGTTGGCAGTTAAAAACCTCTTAAGTTTATTAAAAACAACTTTCTCTAAAATGTCTGAAAGAAAAGGTAGTTTTGAAATAGGTCTTTAATTTAAGAGCAGTGTTGGGTCGAGGTTTTTCTTCTTTATGAGAGGCTGCACCACAGTATGTTTAAAAGAAGCTGGAATGCAGCCAGATGACAGGGACATGTTAATCAGGATAAGAACTAATGGTCCAAGTGTGCTAAAAACTTCCTTAAACAGTATATGTATGTGTGTATCTTATCTCACTCAGCTTTTATAACTTGAACCCAACACTCTTTGCTCTTTGAATTGAAAAAGCTCCTTGGATGAAGAGCGAAACGTCTTCTGTTACAAATAAAGTCAAGTTGTTTTTGTATTGAACATTTTTTGAATTGATCATATCCTGGATGACTGAGAATCTTCCCCAGCATATTTTCCAAAGGAAGTTGTTCTACTATTCCTGTGAGTTCTTCAGATGCTGATTTATTTATTTGAAAACCAAAGCTGTGCTTCTATGTTCTGTATAGAGATAAGAAGCTTTGTTATGACCATCTTTTCCAACAATTCATTGTTTTTCTTTTTTTCCCTTTCATGTTGTGAAAAAAAATTTGAGATTTAACATTGTAACTGAGGCATATACCATCTGAGATATTGTTGTTATTTAGTTTTCACAATTTCTCTGAGCATTACTCGGTTTGACCTCAGCTTAAACTTGCTGCAACAGCCACCATGGGATGATTGCCTTTAATGTTTTTTATCTGATAATTTTTTTTCTCTCATTGTAGAATAATGGACTTTAGCTAGTTTCATAAAGAGCCTTTTAACTCATTCTATATTAATGGACAGCCACAGTTGCTTCTCTAAGGTCATTGCTGATGTCTTTCCTCTTGACATTGTGTTAAGGCACACCTGTTTGCTCCAGATCAGCAAACCGAACATTAATGTATTCATGCAGTCTAATGATCAGATAATCAATGCATGAGATATATAAAGCTGTGTCACATGTTTATGATTACCGTATTTTCCGGTGTATAGGTCGCACCTTTTATGGTTTTTTCAAGGCCTGCGACCTATATATGGCTTGTTATCACTTTCGGCGAAACAAATTTTTAAATCCAGCTCATTTCACAATTACGTTCATTTATTAAGGAAAAGTTCAGCTCAGACATATATTTGCTATAATTTTTATCAAACAAATAATTGTTTTTAAGTGTTAATCTTCTTAAAAGCCTTGCTGTGCGCTCCTGTGGCAGACATTTGCAGCAGAGCTAAACGTAGGTGCGACCTATACACCAGTGCGACCTATCTAGGGATTTTTCCAATCTATTGGTGATAATTGGACAATGCGACCTATACACAGGTGCGACCTATACACCAGAAAATACTGTATCATGAGTATACTTACTTAGTTATGAGAACAACTTAGGGGATTTCTTTAACCCAGAAACCATAGAATTGAAGCGCTTCTGTTTTGCTATAGCCTGGCCCTCGCCTTCCTGCACAGCTCCGCTCAATTCTCATTTCCCTTCACTGCACAGTCTGGGACTTCTCTCATAGACAACGATTTCTCCGGTAGATTTTTGACCGGACCAATCAGAGAACAGAAGGGGCAGAGTTTTTGGCCCCTAACCCACGCCCCCACCTGTCCCAGCGCGCAGCCAGCGAGCATTCGCATGTTCTCATTCAAAGCGATGCAAAGCGATGCAGGACTGTTTTATATGTGACACAAATTATTAATTTCCCCTTCTTAATCCCTTATCTGGAGTTTTCTTTTTTTTTTTTGCCAAAAGTAAGTGATCATCGCTCCCTCCTCCTCCTCCTCATCCTCCTCTCCCTCCGCTGAGTGAAATGAACAAGGAAATGACTGAGGTTGTCACGAGAGAATTAAAGTCAGGTTTTACGTTGCTGCCCGAGTCCCATCAGATTTCCTGGTCTTCTGGTGTGTTGGACCAGCGATCCATGGTTTTATTTTATTTTATTAGGACGTTTTATTAACATATAAACACAGAATATGCAGCGCGGCAGCCGGCAGCGAGAGACAATTCAGCAGGAGGCGGAGCTGAAGTCAAGTTCAGCAGACCACGGGGGAGCAGCCATCAGCAGAGGCCACGCCTCCAGCAAGAATCGTTTCCCTATAACAGAAAGTCCAGACCCTAGTACGAAGCGAAGTGAAGGACAAGGGTCTGGTTTTAACCAGGCTAGTTTTGCTATGAGTGTACATCGTTTTGTCATCTTTTGTGTTCCATGCCAGAAAAGAATAAATCGATATTCTTTCATCGGATGAAAAGGTAGTTATAGGCAGAGTTTTACATTTTTAGTCTAGAACTTTGAGCTGTACATTTCATCTTTTTATTTGAATCAATAATTCAAACTCACTCATTTCACAAACCTTTCTTGTTGCAGTTTGAAGTTGACCATATTTTTTTCTCCCTTTGCTCCATTTGAACCTACAGTTCCATTTTTCCCATTCCCAGTTTAAAAGACATAATCTTCTCAGCAGACTGCAAAAACAGTGAAGCGGCTATGATTAGGGCCTGTTGTGATTCTTTTCTGGCTGTGTGAGCAGAGGCAATGGGGGCACTGTTGGCAGGAAGCCGGGCTGACTGAATGGGGTCATAATGAAGGGCCACAGGTAGCCGCCCGTGGCGAGTCAGCTGAATGACGTAGAACAACCCTCCAGACCCTGGAAGGGAGGGAGCGAGACCTGACAGGACAGAAAGCTCTGCTTGCATGCCTGCAGCTCCAACCGACTGTAAATGAGAACGCTCATCAATGCTGTTTGATTTGATCAAATATATCTAATCAAATGTGATTTTCAAAAGGCTCTTAGGGTGCAATGAGTGAACTGGGGGAAGAAAAAAATATCTTCTTTATAGCTTATATCCTCAGCTCTGCAGCAGCCTGGTCTAGATAGTTGAAAGCAAGAATACATAATCACATAGAGATGAAAAAAAAAGAAAGAAAAGAAGGCATTTATAATATCAGGAAAATAAAATATTTTCTAGTTCATGCATTACATAATTATGAAATCATAAATATGCCTGCACAACATTATTAGTATACAGTATTTACCTATTTTATTTAGATTAGCTATGTATTGCACTTGTAGCTGCATGGTAGAAACAAACATGAGTAGTTGATTTTCCACAGTTTGTGAAGTGAAGTTCCAAGTTCTAGACTGCTTTGATTTATTGAGTATGAAAATAGATAAACATAAGCTGTGCTGTCGTGTTCATTTTAGGGAAAGAAGACTTGCCAGTGTTATTCAGTCTTCTGTCTCCTATTAATTACATTATCCTGTAATTGTTTTGTTGAACACATTTAGTTAAAAAGCTCATGATGTGTTATTTGTTTTATTTATTTATTTTTATTTATAAAATGTGTTCGTTTTTAAAATGCAATACAAAACAATTCCATAAAAAACAACATACAAAATATAAAAAAATGAAAGGTAGCAAAAAGAAGAAAAATCTTATTATATCTGCCCCTTTTTTCAAACAATTAGTTCAATCAAAAATAATCTTCAGTAACAGAACAACATTAATAACTCTTTCTAATTGTTTAACTCTAATACAATCCACATTACGCTACTTTATACAGTATATATTTTTAACAATTCAGTTTTGATCATTTTTTTAAATGTCCACATTGACTTGGCATTTTTAACTTAATTCTCCAAATCATTCCATAATCTAATTCCCTGGATTGAGGTAGACCGTCCCTTCAAACTAGTTCTGAATTTTGGTTTTACAAATATCTCTGTACCCTTAAGATTATAACAACTTTGTCTTTTAACAAAATGCATTTGGATATTTAAAGGTAATGCATTATTCTGAGCCCTATACATAACTGATAAAATATTATAATCTACCAAATCATGGAACTTCAATAACTTCAGTTGATAAAATAATGTACTAGATGGATGACAGTAATTCTTTCTAGTGATAATTCTTACAGCTCTTTTCTATAAAACAAAAATAGCCTTTGTAATTGTTTACACGCTTTCCCCAAAACATCAATACAATAAATTAAGTGTGGACCAATGATTGTGTTATACAACAAATACAGAGCTTTATCATTCAATAAGTCTCTGACTTTACTGCAATAGATTTAGCTATTTTTATTCTTATAGAATGTATGTGTTGTTTCCATGTCAATTTGTCATCAATAATAACATCCAAAAACTTCACCTCACTCTACAAATCTCAACATCATCAATTTTAAATGGAACATCAACAGTTGTTTTTTATTACTGAATATTATGTAATTAGTTTTATCAAGATTTAATGATAATTTATTAAGCTTAAGCCAAGTTTGTATTTTGAATAATTCTGTCTTCATCAATTTTAACATCTGTTCTATGTCTTTACCCAAACAAAAAAATGTGGTATAATCTGCAAAAAGTACACATTTAAGGAGTCCTGACACATTTACCAAGTCACTCACATACAAAATGAATAGCTTTGGTCCAAGTAAAGAGCCTTGAGGAACTCGGCATGTGATATTGAAGAGGTCAGATTTCACACCATTTATCTGTACAAACTGTTTCCTGGCTTTCAAATAGCTAGATACCCACTGTAATGCTGGTCCTATAATACCATATTTGTTAAAAATTTCAAGGAGAATATTGTGGTCAGTAGTATCAAATGCTTTTTTTTTAATCAACAAAAATAGTGACACAATATTGTTTTTGATTGACAGCAGTAGTTATTTGTTCCATTAATTCCATGAAAATTAATTAATTATATTAATATTTAAGAGTGTTGAAATATTCAAGTGAATCCCAACAATTCTGGCCTGACATGCAGTAAGCAGACCAAATGGCTGATTAGTGTCTCCAAGCCAGCAGGGGGCCTCCAAGTTGCTAACACCAATGTGTTGTTCACAACACGCTGACCTCACACACTACTCATGACACAGAATATGTACTATCCACCTTATTTTCGTTTTCGCGGCACTACCCATAATTCATAGCGGAAGCCGGGGACGTACTTCCGCCCGCGGTCCCGCGCTCTTGTTTACGTTTGTGGGGAAACATACTTGCTAGCGATTTATTTATTTATTTACACAAAAGTTTCCTTTACCTCACATAAATGGAAGCACATAAGAGGTGGATAGATTCCAAGGATGTTTTAAGAAGCTGCGAAAATAAGACGTTAACTGCGAAGATAAGACGTTATCTGTGCTTCACCTGTCACTGAGCAGTGACAGGTGAAGCACAGATAACGTCTTATCTCACTGCTCACGGTCAGGCTGACTGGACACTGTGGAAGGTACATCACTTTTCTGATATCAGAATATTTAGATCACAGCCAGACATTAATATAGTCAGAGTTCAAGTCTGTGCTGTGAATGGAAGCATACATTTAATATAAAATTTGTTGAAAATGTCACAATTGAAATGTACAAAGTTGAAACACATGCTGTTTAATTAACAAGTTGATGATAAAGTAGTTATATATTTTCTGCAATATTCAAAGACAAGATAATATGAAATATGTACATTGTTTTGAGAAAACCATGTGTTGCCATTTAAAGAAGAACCTGTTACATTGTGGTTGAATAAAACAAAAAAAGAAGTCATTTTTCAGTTGATCTCATACATACACTATTACATAAGCTTTTCAACAAAAACATTCATGGTGTAGAGTATATATATTATATACAAAAGAGAAACATAGAAATTATTTACTCCATATCTAAAAATTTCTGTGTTAAGGTACTCTGTCCGGTCGTAGAATCTTCAATCACCAGCAGACTCCCAGGACATGGATGGAAACTCGACTTGGTCCAGAAGTTTTGTGCAGTTTTGTGCAGAGTTAAAATCTTCTATAAATAAATCTGCTGTTCATTTACATTTGTTCTTTTTGTTGTTATTTCAATAATTAAAATACACTGTTCAATGTCTAATAATGTGAAGTAGTTTCATTGTGATGTCACCCATACTACTCATTGTAATACACATAAATAAAAACTAAAGGTCCTGATTGTTCTTAGGCCAGTGTTTTTATTCACATGTGCAAAGCATAAAAACATTCATTTTGCTTATAAGTTTTCATCACCCAGGAGACTGACAAAGTTCAGAATAAAAGCTATAATTATACATTTAAAACAGTTGAAACTGAATAGTGTACAATATGACAACTGTGGGTGGTGTTGTCTTAATGAAAATGAATTGGCACAGAATAAAGATCAAAACCAATTCAACAAGCAATGATGGAGACCAGCAAACTGAACAGATTTCTCTTCATGTGGAACTGTCCGATTTCAGCCAACTCCACAGGAATCCAAGGTGTAGATCTGAGACTGGACCCAGGTGTACGATCTGAGACTGGACCCAGGTGTACAAACTTATCTCTGGATGGATCTCGTGGCTTCAGTCTTCTGTAAAGTAGAAAAAGAAAACTTGTCTTGTCATAGACAGTGTGTACAGTACAGTATTAGTACTAAAATGAGTAAATAAAGCATTTACTTAATGTAGGATCTTATCTCTGGATGGATCTCGTGGCTTCAGTCTTCTGTAAAGTAGAAAAAGAAAACTTGTCTTGTCATAGACAGTGTGTACAGTACAGTATTTGTACTAAAATGAGTAAAGCATTTAGGATCTTATCTCTGGATGGATCTCGTGGCTTCAGTCTTCTGTAAAGTAGAAAAAGAAAACTTGTCTTGTCATAGACAGTGTGTACAGTACAGTATTTGTACTAAAATGAGTAAATAAAGCATTTACTTAACAGATCTGTCATTAAATAATATAAATAAATATAAATAATACTGTATAAACACGTGTGCAACACACAGTTATATTATTTAATGACAGATTTGTTAAGTAAATTCTTTATTTACTCACATTTTAGTACAAATGTAGCTTCATGTGCACTTTTCTCCTCTTTAATTTACATCATTATTTTAAATGTGCTTTAATAACTCTGGTTTAATGACGGGTCAGGTTTTGAGGCCTAGTCATTGTTGACACGGTCTGTCTTTGAAAAAAGATGTGTAAACTGTCTCAATCATATAACCAGCTAAATAACAGTTTAACTAAAATAACACAGCCCAAAAAAAAAAGTCCAGGCTCAAGAACCAGCACTTTGTTGTGAGTGTTACCGTCTGGAAGTTAGCCTTTAAAGTAGCTACATGCTAAGCTAACCACAGCAGTATCACAGCAGTACAGACGCTAAATCATGAAAAAGAAAAAAAAACAGCTACTAAACAGACGATTATACTCCAATATTGTTCTGACATGGTTTCACAAAATGATTTATATACGTAAAATATTTTGTTTACCGAACTAAAGTTGATCGGAGCGCGACGTCTTCGAGAGCAGGTCCGAGGCTGAGTCAGACAGAGGAAAGAGCTGCTGTAGGCTCCTCCGATGGACATAGATCCTTCACGTTTACAACAGCGCGTTGCTCAAACGTATACCTGGCTGTAACACCCTCTAACCCAGCAAGAAACAACCCAAAAAATTTAAAAAATGAGAGGAAATAAACTGGTGTCCCGACTTGTTTTTCACTGCAAACCACACACTACAGGACTTCCGGCGGAAGTTTACCACCGGGAGGGGGGCGGCACCGGACTGTCATGGCGGCCTACATGAGCTGTTTGCGAAAGAGGTGGATACTGTAAAAGGGGCACAAAAACTGTAAACATCCAAATGTTCATCTTTAAAAAGTAGTTTCAAATACATTAAACAAGACATTAAATGTTTGGTAAAGTGGTGCAGTGCAGGTGCATGCAAGAATCACCAACCTGTTTCTAAGATATGTTATGTCTCATTAGGACATCCATGGTTAAACATGATCATGATGGAACGCCTTTTCAGACTTTTAAAGTTGCTATAAAAAAGACATCCATGATGAGGTGAGGACCGCTAAACTTAAAGTATTTTAAATAGGCACATCCCCATTCCAGTAATAAATGACTCCCTGAGTACCTGGAGCAGGCTAAACAAGACAACATGGATATAACCTGGAAATTTGCATCAGCATGATCAGCTGGAAGGATTTTACATTCTGACTGTGAAAGAGAAAAAAAGTGCAACATAAATGTCCCTGTTACAAACACAAAAGATACAATGAAGATATGCTGTTACTCACATAATTTAGTCTTTATCTGAAAGGAACCTGGAACTAAGGGGTCATCAAGACAACATCATTAAAAAAAAAGAACTTCTTGCCAAATTTGATCTATTTTCTAGGATCATGTGTGGAGAGTTGACAGTGATGCACAACACTGTACCACACTTGGCAAAACTATTCATTCAGATGCCACCAAAGCCTCCAGATGTCTGATTTTTGGAAACATACAAAAGGTTGGGGGTGCTTTATTCAAAATTACATTACCATTACACTTAAATGCTGCAGTGGAACATAACGGGAAAGCCAACTCAAAAGCATTGAACCATAGCGCTACCACTCAGAAACTGGGAGAGAAGTTTAGTGGAAGTCACTGAGATTAGTCATGACTCAACACTGGCAGTTAAATTTTACAATCTTGTTGACAAAATCGGGTCATTTAGATTTCATATTTGTTGTCTGATGTGATAAAGCATTCTCTCACAAATAAGCACTATGGGCAAGCTCCTTTAGTCAGCCAAGAATTATTTGATGCAGCAGGTTTTAATGATGCACAGGTCAAAAATAAATTGACACTGATGCTTTGCTGAAAGACAGAAGGTTGAGGAAAACTTAAAAAGCATTTTTACAATAAGGCTGCTGAGTCACAAGTGGATGCCATGAAAAAAGAAGACGAAGAAAGAAGCGTTTTTAAATGCTGCAGTGGATTGTGATACTTTGTTGTTGGAGGACCACTTTTATAATCTCTGAAGTAAGTCAGAGACAAGTTTGGAGTGCTACGGTTTTAAACAACTTGGTTTAAAGGCATGGAGGAGCCCCAATCAATGCACAGAGCACACATTTAACATAAACAGTAACTTTAACTGAATTTACTTCAAACCATAAAGTTATATTTCATTGTTTTAGGACTGAGCTCTTGTCCCTATAAAGACTACAAATCAGAAGGTGAATATACCAGAAAAGGTCCTAAAAAAAGAAACCAAAAACAAATACAGTACACACAAATACACACAATGTGTAAACAATACAAGCTTTGTGACTGCGGCAAATACACAATTTGTACTGCTTATGTTGTCAGATTGTTACAAAGAGGAACCAAATCCATCTATCACTGCTAAGTGGTTCTGCAGGCTGGTAATTACTTTCTGAGGGCCTATTAGTAAGGGGGAAGCACACTGATGCATAACACAAGTTAAAATGGAGTAAAGAAAAACTTCTGTTAGCTAAAAGCAGCACAGGCTCTGATGAGGCCATGCTTATATCTACAGCAGATGTCTGGTCCGACCAACCAGTATGTCCCTTGTTTATAGTTGTCAGCCTTGTGAAGGGTCCCAATATATTTGTAAGTAAGTAAACTTTATTTATATAGCACTTTTCATAGATACCATACCATACCATACCATACCATTTTATTTATAGAGCACTTAAAACAGTGACAAGGCCAACCAAAGTGCTATACACAAACAAACAAACAAACAAACAAACAAACAACAGGCAACACATAGGCAACATACTTTGTACAAAATGAAGTTTAAAAACAGAATATAGACATAAAATCATCGCAGATAATAAATGTAACGATCAAACACAGATCATCTGGTGTTGAAAGCTACGGAATAGTTGTCGGCGGGTAGCGTTACTCAGCAGACATTCCAGCGTGCAATTGTCCAGACAAGCCGTCTTGACAGAGGAACATAAATGGAGATAATAATCAAGAGTCAGTGTTCTGGTTTGTTCACCACAAGGGGAATAACTTCTTTTATTATGTTGCCACGTCACCTTTTATACATTCTCACGTGTTCTTAATTACATGACAGGAAGTACGTGTCCTTTCAAAATAAAACATATTTGACAAATGAAGGCATATTTATTCCACTCAACACCCCTACTTGCGTTCATTTTGTCAAAGTTGAACACAGTCAATAATATTAAACAAAACATTATTTACACTCCGAAAATGTATTTTTCAAACTTCAATAACTTTGCTTTTGTTGCAGGCTTTGTGAAAACATCTGCCACCATTAAGTCTGTTGGACAATATTCCAAAATCAGTTTTCCTGCATTGACATTTGATCTCACAAAATGATATTTTATGTCAATGTGTTTGCATCTGTTTCTGCTTACAGGATTCCTTGTTAGAGCAATAGTTCCTTGATTGTCTTCAAATATTTTGGGTGGTTTCATTTGATGTTTATACATGCTCTGAAACAGTTGTGATAAATACAGACATTCTTGTGTAGTTGCTGATAAAGCTATATACTCTGCTTCACAGGTTGATAATGCAACAGTTGGTTGTTTCTTTGTTTTCCATGATACTAAAGTACCTTTTTCATTTAAACTTGTGCAGTAACCCGTAACACTTTTTCTGTCAGCTATGTCTGCAGCCCAATCTGAGTCACTATGGGCGGTCACATGTAAATCATTTTCACATTTACTGTAATACAATGCCTTGTCCTTTGTTTGTTTCAAATATCTTAGTACATGTTTTACCATAATCCAGTGTTCCATAGTTGGTTCATTGAGATGTTGTGATAATTTGCTTAAGATAAAACTTAAATCAGGTCGAGTACATGAAGTTAAATAGATAAGGCTACCAACTGCCTCTCTGTACTCTTTTACATTCTCCATTTTCTCAGCATCTTCATTGCAGTTCAGTTTTTGTTCACAAGGAGTAGATCTTGGTTTGCAGTCTTGCATTTGAAATCTTTCAAGTATTTTTTCTACATATTTTTCTTGTGACATTTTTACATAATTTTCTGTGTGCTCAAAATGAATGCCAAGAAAATGTTTGAGTTTGCCCATATCTTTCATTTTGAATCTCGCTGTTAGGATTTCCTTCACAGTTTTCAGAATATTTTCATCACTGGCAGCAATAATAATATCATCAACCCAAATTATTATTATTACTTTGTTCTTTTCTGTTTTCCTGGTATAAACACAATGGTCTGCAGGGTTCTGTATGAAATTATTTTCAGTTAAGTAGTCATGTAATGTCCTGTTCCAGTTTCTGCCTGACTGTTTTAAGCCATAGAGCGATTTTTCTAGTTTATAAACTAGTTTCTCATTTGATTTTCCTTTTATTTCATATCCTTCAGGTTGCTCTACATAGACTTCAAAATCTATTGGTGCATGTAGGTATGCAGTTTTTACGTCCATTTGATGTAGTATAAGATTTTCATGGATGGCACATTGCATCAAAACTCTAATACTTATCATATTGGCTGTTGGAGAAAAAGTTTCTTCATAGTCCAAAAAAGCTAAGTCTGGTCCTCTGGACATTCAAAAAATAAAACAAAACAAAGCAAAAAAAATAAATAA
>JBBPBX010080771.1:0-16093 GCA_038048925.1 Garcialebias charrua | reverse complement strand
ATCTAAACTGTTGCCCACACAGGTGGAATGTCACGGTTATTTTGACCGGCCTCAGGAACGTAGGTACTACGTCCCTGCTTTGTCTTTATGGGACCCCAAGTAATGTCCCTGGCTGCTCGTTCTGACGCTTGATGTGGATTTATTAGTGATACTGCTTTCTTTTGTCCTTTTCTTAGTCCAAACCTCAGGGACCTCGTTATCAGATGAGTTTGCTCCATTGAGCTCAGGCTGGCACTATCTTCACTTTCAAAGTTCATTAAACCTAGGTCTTCATCAGACTCTTGGTCTAATCCTTCTTGTATGTGTTCATCCCCGATCTCTGCATTTCCTGCATTTAGAGCTTGTATTGCAGTGACTACCTGAGGTCCAGTTCATCCTTCTGAAGTGTCTGCTCCACTCCTCCTCCTTCTGGTATTCGAACTGTTCGACTCTTTCCCTATGGGGGTGTTCTCAGTCAGTGTTAACCTTTGGTGGGTGTCTTTCGCGGCGGATTTCTTTTGCCCTGTGTCCCCTGAGGTACCTGGTATCTCTCCATCATTCATTTCAGTGTTTTTGGGTTGTTTGTTGACGGATTGTTTTCCTAGCGGGGACATTATGGCCAATAACCGTTTCTTACGTTCTTCCTCCAGGTTGGGTGGGGTCACTATGACTATTTCTGTTAACGGGGAGACGCTTGGCATACTGCCTCCTAAGTAAGTTACCGTATGGACAGCAACCCGTTCAGCTATTTCCCACTGGAGGTTCTCGGATCGCAATCCTTCTATTGTCATTACTACTCGTCTGAAGTTATTCGCGATTGCTTGGGCTATCCCCCTCTCGAGGGCCTCTATCATTTCCCTCATATACTCTTCATTACTGTTTGCTTCTTTGTAGCTTCTAATTGGGACATGTATTATAGCATGATACAAGAGATTTCCCCCGCTTGTTAGGTGTACTTTTGGCTCTGATACTTGGCCTTGTGCCATTAACTGACTTATCTCTAGCTGGTATTGTGGTCCAGCTGCAGTGTTCAGTACCTTTCTGAAAGTGTTGTTATGGATTTTACAGTTATTTTTGGTAAATACTAGCAATCCATCAGCATCCATCGCGAAGGGGCTCCCTACCAAACTACATATCTTAATCCCATTTTGGAGTTTTAGGACCCGAGCTTCGTCGGGTAATGGTCCGAGGGGTTTTGAGAATTGGATTGTGTCTTTAGGTTGCTTGCGAGGAGCGCCACTCCTTGCTTTTGCTTTTGGGGTTGGCTCGGGTTCCCCTTCGAGGAGTCCTAAGAAAGTTTGTCTCGGCCTGCCTGATCCATGAGGGAGCCCAAAGTCTATTTCAATCCGTTTTGTTTTAGCACTACTTTTCTTAGGAATTTCTCCCGAGGTTCCTAAGGAGCCTGCTAGGGGTTGTTTAGTCCCATGCTGGGGTTTTAACTGCCCTTTTGGGTTATGTACGTCCGTGTTTACTACAGGTTTTACATTCAGGTGTTGGGCCATTTGTTTGGCCAGGAGCCGGGCCATGAGTTTGAATCCTTTACTAGTATCGTCTTCGGACTCACCGGAATTTGAGTCTCCCTCGTC
The DNA here is from genome assembly GCA_038048925.1 of Garcialebias charrua. Taxonomy (NCBI): domain Eukaryota; kingdom Metazoa; phylum Chordata; class Actinopteri; order Cyprinodontiformes; family Rivulidae; genus Garcialebias; species Garcialebias charrua. The sequence goes on along the minus strand of JBBPBX010080771.1, from coordinate 14,528 downwards.
TTTCCCTACCTTCTTCTTTCCTTTGGGGCTAGTTGCAGGAGATTTGTTGTTCCCCTCATCTCCTGCGTCACTCGATTCAGGATCTGTACCATATTTAGGCTTTTCCCTATAATCTTCTGGGTTCCCTTTGGGACCCCATGGGTCAGGACCGACTCGTGAGGCCGGAATTATGGGCGCTCCGCCCAGTCCACTACTGCCTCGCTCTTTTGGTGTTATTTTTTTCCGATCTTTCATCATTTGTTTATATCGCCTCAGTCTAGCCAGCTCTTCCGTATACTCTTGATATCTCGAGGCCGCTTTTACGGAGACGTCCCTAGCGGCCCAATCTACATCCATCTCCACGGCCACCATTTTTACTAGTGAATCATACTCTCGTGATGGACTGATTATCTCTACTATTTCTTTAGAGGTTGTTACTTCAATCTGCCTGGCCCACCAAGCTAACCAATTTTTAGTCTCCGTTTTTGTTCTCATTCCTAGCGGGTGTTGCCATACCTCAAGTTGATTTTTACGTCCCGCATGGGTGCAGTTAAACGTGCCCCATTTTTCCATTTGTTCGTGTAGGTTTCTCCGCAGGGCTTTTTCATCTGTGCCGGGGTTATTTTTTTTGAACATTTCCTGTACGATCGGATCCAAGGTTTCATAACCTCGGCCATACAGGAGGACTTCAAGACCTGGTTCATTTTCTTTTCCTTTGACCTTCGTTCTCCTAGTAGCAACGGGCTTCTTTTTTGACTCAGATTCTTCACCTGACTCTTCCGGAGTGTTTATTTCGGAGTCTGATTCATGCTCCGGGTTACGTGTTACTCCATACCTTTCTAGCCAGTATTGTCTCAATTTGTTTATTTCTTCTTTATACTCTATACTCATGGGGGTTGCTTTGACATCTAGGTCTATTATGTATCCGCCTAACCCGGATTCTTTGGCAACCCTTCTTATTAGGGGGTCGTAGTCTGCTGATGGGCTAAGCAACGCGGTTATAGTCCCACCTCTGTTCACCCCAATCTGTTTTATACACCATCGCAGCCACGCTTTAATATCGCACCTGCTTGTTACTTTTGCTGGATCTTTTACTACTATTATTCGGTTGAAGGGCCTTTCCTGTAAGCAGTAGAATTCTCCTTCTGTTCTTATGTATTGCACCAGGTTTTGTTTTAGGGCCTCGTCCACGACACCGGGGTTATTCTCCCTAACCGCGTTCTGAACGTGTTGGTGCCAGGTCTCAAAACCATGACCGTATGGGAGAATGGTAATTTTCAACTCTTTTGGTGTTTCTCCACCTGGCGGGGGAGCTGTTGGATTTGTTCCTCCTTCCCCAAGGTCGTCATCTGTTTCCTTAGAGGAATCCGTCACAGAGTTCTGTTCGTGGGTTTCAGATTTTTGTTTTCTTATTGCTTTAAGTGCTTCCATCTTAGCCCATTCCTCATCATATTGAGGGTCCCTTTTAATTGCTTTTGCATCAGGAGTTACGCTCGAATGTGCTATCCCTGATGCTTTAGCCACCCTCTTTACGAGAGGGTCATATTCGGCTGAGGGACTGTGTAGCATTATTATGTTTAGGCCATAAGGTGCCTCAATTTGCTGTACCCACCATTTTAGCCATTTTTTGGTGTCAGCTTTATGTGTTATCTGGCCTGGGTCTTTCATTACCACTATCCTACGGCCTTCTACTAACCCAGGACTACAGAAGATACCATTGTCTGCTATTTCCTTGGCAAGGTAGAGCCCTAATTCCACCTCACCTACTTTTATGTGGCCTCTTCTATATCTTATTTGAAGATTGTAATTCCAAGTATGGAATCCTCGGCCATACGGGATTATTTCTATCGGGATCTCATTTTTTGGCTCACCTTCTGTGTCCGGTTCTTGTCGGTTCGGATCGTCCGTTTTGGGCGGATCATGTGTCTTTGTTGTTGCCGCTGGTGCGGGTTTTGGTCCAGTTGGATCGTTTTCCGTGGACTGGTTCACCAGTCCTATTGGTGCCGCTTCTTCGGCCATTTTTCATTTTTGTCGTCTCGAGTTAGTCTGTTTTCAAAGCCGACTGACTTTATGTCCCTGTACCTGGGATGAAAACAGACCAGCTGCTAATCTTACTCCCGATCTGTGGTCAGCAGATCACGAATAAGCCCTTTTTACCCCGCCCACTGCTGTGGAATTAAGGGGCACTTAGCTGATAGCTTAGACCAGCCGACTACAACTTCTCTACTCTAAGAGGAGTTGTTCTTCTGGCGCTTGTCAGTCCTTTGACGCACGCCTTGTCTCTTGGGAGTCTTTATTCATAAAGAGGGTCCCTTCGTGGTCGCCATGTTTGCTTATCTGAATAATCAGCGAGGTAATCACAAGGTGCGTGACACGCCCTCACTGCAGCCTACCTGCTAACAGGGTCTATTGAACCGGTCCCGGAGTTTGGGTATTACCTTGAACTACGTGGGACAGCTTCCGACTGAAGGCTGTCGATGGGAGAATTCATCTGGACTATTCACCTCCTAGCTTCCACAAGCCACACCCCTTTTTCACCTTGCTCCTCCCTCCACCTCAGCAGCCGGGGACCGGAGGGTTTAGTACAAGGCAACTCGTGTTAACGGAGGCTTCTCCCGTGTTTAAGCTCGCTATTGTTACTGATCCAGTTAATTTTAGGATCCAGGAGATCGGACCCTGGGGTATTGTTTTAATATAACCTTAGGTGCTAATGCTTAACCTTTAAAAACCTCCTAATATTTGATGTTATCTTTGTGAACCAAACTTACATTTTCATGGACAAGTGGATGATGAATAAAAGTCAAGAATTTTACGTTTTGTTTATTTTAATCAATTATTTTGCAGGGAAGGATCAGCGTTACAGCATAACAGTACAATCAATTATTATGATTATAAGTAAAGTAAAAGTATTATTTCACCAAATAATCCTCAGACTTGATGTTAAGTTGCTCGATCTGCACAGAGTCCGTGAGGAGGTTCTTTTCTGGAGTTCAGGCTGGAGAGGCTCGGAGGGTTGTCTCATTGATGTCACACAGTTAACACTTCCAGTACCCATCCAGTCTTATGGACCAGAATTAGAGTGCTTAATCATAAGAAACTTCCTCATCCAGCTTTATGAGCTAGAGTCTAGAGTACACTCACTCATTTCCATCTCATCTGATTTTAAGAATCAGAGTTAGAGTGGTCTTCTGCAAACACACGTCTCTCCTGACCTTAAGGATCAGGGTTTAGAGTTTTACTTAAAATCTTACCCAGTGGATGTATCTATTCAGAGCCCTCTGAATTGTCACGCAACCTTGAGCAATTAAATCTCTAAGATAATTGAATTGTCTATTTGCTTCCGCTCTATCCGCATTTAATTTAATTTGATTTAAATCTAGCTGAAGATCTGGTTCAGGAAGGTGTCTAGCAGGCATCCCTTTCTTCCTCAAAAGTCCCTGGGGACCGAGAGGGAAAACCTGAAGCAGTCGCCTTCAGTCCCTGGGGACTGAAGCTCACCTCTGACTCCCTGCTGGTCTGATCTGAAGAAACAAGTTTTGCTTCGTCCTGGCTGTCTGGGTAAAAACTATCCAATCCTTCCTCAAAGCTTGAAAATGAAAGAAAAGAAGTCTCTCCCCAGGACGCTTGCTTCCCCCTGTCAGCACGGAGTCGATCTGAACCACGCTTTGGGTCTTCAGTGGAGCAGGTCAGCTCCAGCTACTTCGAACAGCCTCGTCCTGTCGTAACAGGGCGGTTAAATATAAATCTTAGTCCCGCCTTCTCCCTAGGAGGAGGGGGATAGCTAGACTGTGATTGGCCAGGTCTACTTGCCTTGTCAATCTCCCGGCAACTTGTTGCTCTGTTCTATTTCTGCTTGAAGCTACATGATCCCTTATTAGGAAATGAATTTGCTCTTTTTGCTCGAGGCTGAATGATTCACCAGGGCCGGAGGTTGACACAACTCTGGTCAGTTAGTTACATCACTTTTTCCAGTAAAGTGTTTGCAAGTTATACTTTTCAACATGTGTGTTTTGCAAGAGACCACTTTTGTCACAAAACCATCTTTGAAACATAGTAACACATCATTACAGTAGTTATTATAAAAATGATTAACTCTCTATCATAATAAAATCACATTAAATGATTATATTGGTTAAAACCATATCTCACTTGATTATATTAAGTAACACACATCTCACTTGATTATATTAGTTAAAACACATCTACCATGATTATTGGTAAAAATCATATATCTCTTGCTCGTATTGATTAGAACAAGTTACTATTAAAACCAATCAAGGTTAAACCAGGTTCAGATAAAAACATATTAAAGTTAGAACAAGTCTTTGGCTTCATGTTTTCTCCCTTCTGCTCTCTGCTTAGTTCAAGAATGTTCGTGTATGAATTTGAGAATGTGGCTGCTTGCTTTTAGGAAGTGACCTTCTTCATGCCTTTCACAACTCTTAACTGTTAAACTTAAGACACAGTTAACTTCTCTTATTTACCTTAACTACAGTTTCTATTATTCAGAATTTATAGGCTTTTCTAAGGTTTAAAACAATTATTCTTTTCTGGTCCTTTGCAGTTCTCCTCATGTGCTCACTCTGCCTGTCTGTGTGAGCGTGCGTCTGTGTGTGTGTATATGTGTGTGTACTATTGGTGACTCACTGTGGCTCCCTTTGTTTACTCCGTGTGTGCCTGAATATGTGTAGAGTTGAGCTGTTTACTGGGCTTGTTCACCTACCCTGGGTTGCTTTGTATGAGGACCTATTTGTTTATTATTTGCGAGAGGCCCTTGTCTGTTTGTTATTTGCATGAGGCCCTGTCTGCTTGTGGTGGGCTGTTTACATAAGGCCCTCTCTGTTCAAACATTCCTAACATCAGAGCAAACTCGGACTTGCACAGAATACATCTTTGTATGAGTTGCATATATTAAATGTGTTGTCATGGTTTTGAGTCCATAATAAACTCACTCTCCTTGACACTTTCTTTGAACCTTTCTAGTTTCTACCTTTCTTGAACAGAGTGCGACAGGCGTTTTGCCTGTGTACAGCACCTGTACGTCTCTGTCCTGTACGAGTGGACGCGGACATTTCTTTTTTTTTTTTCCATTTATAGATGGCCTCCCTTCACACCTTATAGCCATCCTCTCACTCCAATATGTATTTATTTTTTATTTTTTTTATTTTATTTTTTATATAGAGAGAAAGAAAGAAAAGAGAAAGTGAGACAACAAAACAACAATTATCCACAAAAAGAGCACAAGGCAAACACACCAAACCTCCGTCCACAATCCTGCAAAGCACATGACAGAGCACAGCAACAAAACATACAAGCATAAAGACTGATAATATTCATGACCTTGCATTAGATTTCTATATATAAACATACCCATACCTACAAGTATATATACAGTATACATACATATATATTTATATTCATTTATATACCCATCTACATATATCTACATATACATCCCTACATCCATTTGTGTGTGGTTGTGAGCATGCATAAGTGAATAAGGTTCCTCCAATAGAACATTTAGTAGCGAATGTGAAGCATCAGAGATCTGTCCCTCCAAAGCCCGAGACAGACGAAAGGGCGATCAGAGCCCAAGACCCCAGGAAGGACCCCGAGCCCAGAGTCCCCAGGACCACCCGAACAGGACGAGCCACTCGTCAACTCCCCAGATCCGACCAAGGGGAAGAACCGGACGAACCCCACCAGGGACCACACACAATGACCCCCCGGGGTCAACAGCGACAAATACACAGGCCCCCGCCGGAGCCCGCTGCACCGATGTAGCCCCAGGGCCGGTCGCCGATGCTCGGGCACCGGGGACGCCCACCCCTCAGGTCCAGACCCGACAGGACCAGAGGACCCGAGCCCCACCAGGCAGCCACCAGGCCGAGCCGACATACGCCCAAGCGCCCAGCCCCAGATAGTGAGGGTCCCAAGCACGCCCGCGGGCAGAGGAACACCCACCAGGGGGCCACGTGGCAGGAGTGCGACACTAGGTAGCCTCAGAAGTATCAGAGAGGGGGCAGTCCAAGTCCCAGCCTGACACTTAAACATTCATACACAGATACACTCATTCAGACCCACCCTCATCCTCACCCTCAGACATAGAAAGACAAACAGTAACGACACGCTCCATTCATAATCCCGATGCACACTCTATACCCCCCAGGTCCAAGACATGTACCTGCTCCCTACATGGGGCAGCCCACATCCAAACCCAGGAGGTAGGCCCATTCATTCTGGGGTGGAGAGTAGCAGACATCCAAGATCCGGCCCACCCCACGCCCCGCCGACAGGACAGGACAGGACACTCGAGCCCAAGCAGCCCCAGGGGGAGCGCACTGCCAGTCCCGCCCGCGTCAACCCCGCAGGCCCCGAACCCCCCCACACCCCAGCACAACCCCTGACGGCCCACCCCCAGAATGTCCGCCAGGCAACCAGGGGGGTAAGAGAAAAATAAATAAATAATATATATATATAAATAAATACATAAATAAATAAAATTGAAATTAACAAATCAAGACCCCGACACACACACCCCCGTCCCCAAATGTACTGTTGGTGAGTGTTGTTCTAAAGTGTACTTAAAAAGGAAAGAGAAGGAGCAAAGGCTGGCATTATACCAGTTTCCCCTCCACTCCAACTCTAACCCAAGCCCTAATTGTCTAAATGCATAATGTTGAGTGAGCATAGGCATGGGGGTGAGATTGGTGTCATCCCGCCACCCATAGCCATAGTACTCAATCCATTCCCTATATGTGACTTTTATGAAGAAGTTTATGAATGAATGTCTAAAGTGTAAATAAAATTGAGTCCCAGGTGTTCTGAACAACAGAGATGTAGAACCATCGCAGCACACCCGAGACTCAAATTCCCTACATGTATTAATTTAAGATGAAGAGGGCGGAGGTGCGTGTTGAGGGATGGGGAGAAAAATATCTGCAGGAACAGTGCTCCCACAGCGAGTCAGCTCCCCCGCTGACCCTGCGTACCCCCCCAGCTCGCCAAGGTCCACACAAGGAGCGAGGAAAAAGAAACACCTCTCCGACCGCCAGGCCATTGAGCCAAGACCAGAGAGGACACGGCCCCGAGGGCCGCCAACAGCAGAACCAACAGCCCACACCCACCAGGGCCGCCGTGACCCCTGCGAACCGCAGTCAGCCCGCCGTCCAAGAAGACACAAAATCCCACATGGACGACACGGCCAAGAGCGCCCGCCCAACCGCCGACAGAGCCAGGAAGCACCAAGAACAGGCCCCAACCAGGGCCCGCACACCGGCCAAGCATGTCCAAGACCATCATCAAGGGCATCCACTTAATCCCCACCCCAGAAGAAATACTATACCCACCCTTCATATTTACAACTTTCAGAACACATAACACATTAGACACCCAGGCTGGGTTTGCCCGCCCCCTCCCATTGGCCACCAGTCACGCCCCCAGACACCCACCCCCCAGCATATGAACCCCCAACCCACCAGCGAGCCGAGAGCCCCCGGCCAGAGCCGGGCACCAGAGCGCCAGCCAGCCCATAGCCCGGCGACCCGCCCGCCAGAGCCCAAGACCCCCGACCCCCACCAGGCCCAAGCCCGGGGACGACACGCCCCCAGAGTCCCAAGCCTCCGGCACCCGCCCCGAAACCACCCCAGCACAGCCGGGTCACCGACCGGCGACCCATGACCGCCGCCACCGACCACCCGAGGGCCCGCATGCCGTCCCTAGCAGATATCCCCCAGAACCCCCCCGGTCCTCCCCAGGTCGAAGACAAGGTCCTCCCCGCCCAAGCAGCCCCAACCCCCCGGCGCCCCAAACCCCAACCTCCCCCCCTCCAGTCCCAATGCCCCACAAGGCCACATCCCAGACCCCCCACCCTCACTACGTAACGGAGCCGATCAAAGAATGCCAAATAGATTGATCCAATGTGTCGGCAGATGCTGTTTCAAGACTAATATGATCTAACAGAAGATTTTTATACTGATTAATGCTAAGATTATTTTTATTTTTCCAATTTACGAGTATGGTTTTCTTTGCGATGCATAAGGCAGTGAAAAGCATATAGGATGTATTTTTTTCTAGTATAACATCTTCAAAGATACCCAATAAGCAAACAGATGGAGAGAGTGGGATATTAAATTTCAAACATTTAGACAAGTCTTCACATACCTGTACCCAGAACCTCTGAACGGGTGGACAGAACCAGAGCGCGTGAATATAATCATCAGGTGTGTTACTTATGCATTGTGAGCACTTGTTAGATGGTGTAAAGCCCATCTTAAACATTCGCTGACCCGTATAATGTACTCTATAGAGAACCTTATATTGTATTAATTGTAAATTGGAGATTCTAGTCAATTTAAAAGTATTTGAACATACTTGAGACCAAATTTTTTGTTCAAAGTTGATTGATAAATCTGACTCCCATTTTTCAACAGGTAGTGCTATCGAGTCATCGATTCTAAACAATTTTTTATATATTTTAGATAATAATTTGGGTGGTTGAAAATTAATAAACTCTAACACACATGTTGGTGTTTCCAACAATGTTTTATTAAGCTTAAATTTATTTTTTACAATTGACTTAATTTGTTGGTATTGTAGGAAATATTTATTATCAATGTCATATTGTATTATTAATTTATTAAATGGAATAAAGTCTATACCCTCAAATATGTGTTCTAGACATTCAATACCTTTTATTCTCCAACCTGTGAAATTTAACATATTATTTTCTTGTTGAATGTCAGGATTGTTCCAGAGAGGTGTATGTCTACATGGGAATAGTGAAGACTTTGTCATTTTCAGATACTCCCACCATGCTGTCAGAGATGAGCTAATATTGATGCTCTTAAAGCAGACATGTCTTTTTAAATCTGTACTGATAAAAGGTAGATCTGAAATCCTAATATTATTACATAAAGTTTGTTCTATATCTATCCAAGTTTCATCTAGTGCTTTCGGTTTTAACCACTTTGATATATATTGTAACCTGTTGGCTAAATAGTAGTAATAAAAGTTTGGAAGTTCTAATCCTCCGGTATCTTTAGATTTCTGTAATGTTTTTAAACTAATACGTGGAGTTTTATTTTTCCAAAGGAATTTAGAAATAGAAGAGTCCAGGGGCCTCATATATCAACCGTGCGCACGCACAAAAACATTGCGCACGTCACTTTCCACGCAAAGTGGCGTATGTATCAAATCTGATATGAACGGGAATATCTGCGCATCCACGTACAAATCCACGGCTGCTCCCCTGCTTGCGTACGCACGTTTCTGTGGTTATTGTTCCTTTGGCGACACTTACAGGTTATTCAGAGAAACTGTGTCCATGATATGAAAATAATCATAAATCCCACCAAACACACATGATTAACAATTATTACATCCACATGGACGCAATTAGATGAGTGGATATAAAAGCATGCGCCAAATAGTGGCAACGATATTGACAACAATGAGATGTGATTTCTTTAAATAAGAAGTTAACCAAGCTGTACCAACACGCCTACGTTTAGGTCAGTGTGTAGCGCGGTTGCCTTTAGTTCCAAAGGTCATGAGTTCGAATCTCGCATGGTACAACGTTTCTCTTTTTTTTTTTCGTTCCAGATTTAAATACACATGAAAACTATTTACAAAACAAGAAATCGTCTGCTTCCTTTCATTTCATGTATTGTTCTATTTCTTGTTGTTTTATTAAATAGTTGTCCTGTGTTCTTTAAATCTGGAATGAAAAAAAAAAACGTTGTACCAAGGGGGAGTCGATCTCACGACCTTTGGGACGAAGGGCGGGCGCGCTCACCACTAACCTATACAGGCATGTTAGAGCAGATGGGTCAACTTCTTGTTTAAAAGTGGATGGTATGTTTTGCGCTAGGCGTGCCGAATAAAACCTTTTTCCGTGCTTCTCTGCCTCACTCAGAAGTGATTCCTGTTCACAGTCCGTGAAGTTCCTCTTTTTTCCACGTTCCGACATGATTTGCAATGGAGCAGAGACGACATTCCTGTCGTGCATGGCATATTTGAATGACTTTGCATATTCATACGGAGGCGTGTCAAAGGCGGAGTCGGCCACTCTCTCATGTGCGCTGAATTCCACGTTGATTGTGTTGTACATAAGGAATGTGCGTGGATTCCGGTGTACGCACAGTTTGATAAATCTGGATTTTTTTGTGCGTGGACACTTTTCTGGATTTGTCCGTACGTGACTTTTCAGTAAGAAATCTACGCAAGTCTTTGTACATGAGGCCCCAGGGACTTAAACCATTCAGTTGAAGGTTTATTTGGAATCATTGAGAATAAATAATTTATTCTCGGCAGCACCATCATTTTTACTGAGGCAACTCTTCCCATAAGTGATATGGGTAGAGATCTCCATCTAGTAAGATCGTCTTCAATTTTCTTTAAGAGTGGGATATGATTTAATTTTATTAAATCCTCCAATTTAGGAGAGATATTAACACCTAAATATTTAATGTTACCTGATTGTAGTCTTTCATTAAGAGAATTATTAAACATGCAATTTATTGGAAGAACTGTAGATTTTGTCCAGTTTATAGAATAATCAGAAACTTTTGAAAATGAGTTTATTAACTTTATAACATTAGATATTGAGTTTCCTGAGTTCTCAAGAAAAAGCAAAACATCGTCAGCATAAAGACTAATTTTATGTTCTATGTTTCTACCCTTTATGCCTTTAATATCCGCACTTTGCCTTATTGCTGCTGCTAAAGGTTCAATAAAAATAGCAAATAATGCTGGTGAAAGTGGGCAACCTTGCCTGGTGCCCCTCTGTAAACAGAAGCTTGAAGATAATTGATTATTTGTCCTGACGCACGCTGTTGGTGAGTTATATAATATTTTTAACCAATTAATGAAGTAATTCCCGAAGCCAAATTTATTTAATGTAGCAAATAAGAAATTCCAATTTACTCTATCGAATGCTTTTTCAGCATCTAAAGAAAAAATAGCTGTTTCAATATTTTTAAAATACGAATACTCTATTACATTATATAATCTGCGAGTGTTTGTGTTCGAGTGTCTTCCTTTTATGAATCCGGTTTGGTCTGGATGTATAATAACAGGAGTTATCTTCTCTAGTCTTTTTGATAAGACTTTACAAATTATTTTAACATCAACATTAATAAGAGAGATTGGACGATAACTGGTAGGTAATACTGGATCTTTGCCTGATTTTAATAAGAGACTAATGTTGGCTGAATTCATATGTGTTGGTAGCCTGCCATTTCCTTCTGACTCAAGTAGCACTCTATAGAATATCGGTTCCAGTATATCCCAGAATTCTTTATAGAATTCCACCGGATAGCCATCAGGACCTGGAGATTTCTTATTAGGCATGCTTTTAATTGCTTCATGGAGCTCATCTGATGTTAATGGTGAGTCTAGTTTTGATGACTGACTAATATCTAGTTTTGGAAGTGTTACTTTCTCCAAGAATTCATTAATATCTTGATTAGATGGATTTATTTGTGGAGTGTATAGAGTTTTATAGAAATCTTTAAAAACATTGTTTACTTTTCCCTCATCATGAATTATATTTCCATCTTTATCTTTAATACCATATATATATGTTTTTTCTTTGTTTAATTTAAGTTGATTAGCTAAAAAGCTCCCTGATTTATTACCGTATTCAAAATTATCTAATCTAAGTCTTTGTATCAAGAATTTATTTTTCTTATCAATAATTTCATTTAGTTCTAATTTTACTTTGCGTAGCTTTTGCTGGACATTTGCTGGACGCGGACATTTCTACCTTTCTGTGATTAAGTTTTAGAGCAACTGTCTTTTCTGATTGCGTTGTGGATCTGCAAACATTATAAGTTGCCGGTCAAAGCAGATGACCGCTTGTCCTGAGCCTGGGTCTGCTAGAGGTTTCTTCCTTTTAAAAGGGAGTTTTTCCTTTCCACTGATGCCACTGTGCTTGCTCAGGATGGGAGACCATGGCGAAGCCAAGATTTGACTTGTTTGCTGGATTCATTAGTTAGAAAACTTTACTAGTCTAACCGGAATTTCACTAGTAGGAGCTGCTAGCTCCCACTAGCTTCAACACAAATTTAGCTTCGAGAACCACGTAGCTGCACTTATTGTTCGCTTACCTGCTGCCTCGCTCAAATTTCCTGTGTCCTTTGGACTGTTCTGGACTCTCTCCTGTACTCCTTCAAGGTAATGCTCATTCGAGTTACATCTCTCTGCTTCTTGTATATCTTTTTCGGAGCCGTGGGCCTGCTGCTAGCGGCTAGCTCTGTGCTAGCCTCCACCGGCTCGTGGATGTTGACGTATTCCGCTTCGCAGTTGTTTGAACTTAACAACTGCTCCATTCCTCTTTCTATTTCCACCATCAAACAACTGGGACTTCTGCGTAGACCTCGTTACATCCATAGAAGCTCTCGAAAGAAAACCGTTTATTCTCAAGCGAACTCGGATTCGATTAGTACTGTCTGGGCTGAAAGACGTGTCGCACCTCGGTGTCGTCATCAGAACGCTGCGTCTGTAGGCCTTTGTAGTCCTCTGCGCACGAAGTGGCGAGGAAAACGTGGAGTGGACTTCAGTCTGCTTAAACCGGTTCAAAAAGCTCCTATTCCAACTGGTATTAAATTAGAACTTTTCAATGTGCAGTCTCTTTCCAACAAGTCATGTTTAATTCATGATCACATTCTGGAGAAGAACTTGGACCTCATGTGTCTTACAGAGACGTGGCACCAACCAGATGTGTTCAGTTCTCTGAATGAGGCGTGTCCCTCTGGATACAGTTATCTGCAGAGAGCCCGCAGCACTGGCCGCGGTGGTGGTCTGGCAGTAATTTATCGCAGTAATTTAAAATTGTCTCATCTGTCTTCTCAGGACTTTTCTTCTTTTGAATGTCTGGCTTTCAGCTTCAAAGCCCCACTCCTGATGAATGTTATATTAATTTATAGACCTCCCAAACCGCATGTTTCATTTAACTCAGAGATGCATGACCTCCTCACTTTTTTCTGCACCTCCCCTGTGAAGACTATTTTTCTTGGCGACTTAAATATCCACGTGGACAATTCTTCTTCACCTCTGGCAACAGATTTTAAGTCTCTTCTGGACTCTCTTAATCTCACTCAACATGTTGACGCCCCTACGCACAGCAGGGGGCATACTCTGGATTTGGTGATTACAGACACTGTACTCATCAATAACTTATCTGTATATGACCTGGGTGTCTCAGACCACAGGGTCATCTCCCTGGAAGTGCCTTCATCTTCGCCTGCTTCAAACCCAAAACGACCCATCCAGTTCCGTGACCTTAAAAACATTTCCCTTGATGTTCTGTCTGCTGATCTTCACACCCTGACCGCTGTCAATCATCCTTCTGCAGATGACTCTGTGGATTACTACAACCAATCTCTTCGGGAGCTCCTGGACCTACACGCCCCCTTGAAGACAAGACTGGTGTCTTTCTCGCGTTCAGCCCCTTGGTACACTGATGAGCTGCGCAAGATGAAGGCAACTGGCCGTGCTATTGAGAGACGTGTAAAATCATCTGGTCTCTCTGTGCATAAGCAGGCATATAAAGAACATCAGAAAGCGTACGCCTATTCTCTTAGAGAAGCACGCTCCAAATATTATTCTAACATCATCAACACCTGCCCTGGAAACTCTAAACAGCTCTTCTCCACAATCACTCGTCTGCTTAATCCCATTAAGCAAACTCTTGAGGACTCTGCTCAAAAATGCGACCTGTTTCTCTCATCTTTTAAAACCAAAGTTGACACTATCAGATCTCAGCTCCACAACCTCCCCGTTCTCAGTGTGCCACCTACCCGTCTGCATTCTGGGACCCTAGGCAGCTTTGACGAAGTTGTTCAGAGTGAGGTGGAGGCCATCATCAAGAAAATGAAGCCTTCATCCTGCGCCCTGGATCCTTTCCCCTCGTCTCTCATAAAAACCAATCATTCTGCAATAGGCCCACTTATCACTCAAATAATAAATCAGTCTCTACAATCTGGTCATGTTCCACTGCCTCTAAAAACCGCCATCATTAGGCCTCTTCTGAAAAAATCTAATTTGGATCCCGACATTTTTTCTAATTACCGCCCAATTTCACACCTCCCTTTTCTGTCTAAAGTGCTGGAAAAAGCTGTTGCTGCTCAGCTGCAGGATCACCTACAACAACACTCCCTGTATGAGAAGTTCCAGTCTGGATTCAGGGCAGCTCACAGTACAGAGACTGCATTGCTGAGGGTTACCAATGATGTCCTCTTGGCTGCTGACACTGGCTCTCCCTCCATCCTTGTCCTCCTTGACCTCACTGCAGCCTTCGACACTGTGGACCATAGTATCCTCCTCCACCGTCTTCATGTGGAGGTCGGTCTCTGCGACACCGTCCTGGACTGGTTCAAATCTTTCCTCTCCAATAGGCTGGAATGTGTTAGTCTTGGCAACGCCACGTCCCAGACAGTCTGTGTCTCCTGTGGTGTCCCTCAGGGGTCGGTTCTGGGGCCCCTGCTGTTTTCCCTTTACATGCTGCCTTTAGGTCAAATTATTAATCAGTTCAACATTTCTTTTCA
>JBBPBX010080770.1:0-10003 GCA_038048925.1 Garcialebias charrua | reverse complement strand
TGTGAACCTGAGTGACCTTCCAGTTCTTGCGTATCTTGAGACCACCCCCTCTGCCTGAGTCACGGGCCTTGGCGATGTAAACAAACCCCGGTGGTGTAGACTCATTCAGATTAAAAAAGTTGTTTTGTTGTTGCCACGTTTCTGTTAAACGGATGAAATCCAGTTTTCATTCGGATATTAGATCGTGAATAAGCTGACCTTTGCCCGTGAGGGAGCGAACGTTCAGAAGTCCAAACTTTACGGAGGAGGCGGAGGTAGTGACCGGAGCGTTAGCCGACCGAGCTAGGTTGGCTAACGTGCTGCTGCTGTTAGTGGTCCGAGCATTGCGGCGTGAAGAATGGCAAGAGTCAGACCATATGGAGGTTATGGGATGAGCCTTGTCAGCGTTGAGTCGATGGCGCGATCCCCGGTGGATGTAGCTCCAACGAGGATGGAAGGCAATTTCCTCAAGAGGGAGCACAGGGGGGACGGCCGGTAGGAAACGAAGACGACGGAGCTCGACGGCTGAATAATGGAGGAGGCCAGACGCTGGGTGGTGGTGGATGAGAAGCAGCAGAGTCCAAACGAGAGCAGGCAGCAGGTAAATCCAAGTAAAATCCATGTTTGTTAATGAGTAGAAATGCCCAGGCAAGGGTCGGTGAAAAAACTGCAGAAAGTACTGAATAAAACAAAAACAAGAAAAAAGTATGAGGAGCAGCAGCAGCAAGGTGTGCCTGCGTTCGCCCCCGGAAGTAGTGTAACTTGAGAGGTGTTCTGTTGTTGGACATCTGTGCTAGTCACAATTTGTCCATAATTGACACTTATGTTCAATCATAAGGGTTTCCATAATTGCACTTGGCACCAGGACTGTCTAGGCCACAGATCAATGATAGACTTTGTAGTTTTGTCATCTGCTCTATGCCTGTATGTTTTGGCTATTCTGGTCAATAGAGTAGCTGAGCTGTCAACTTTTCACCATTTGCTGGTGAGCAAGATGGGATGGCAAGGAAAGACACTGAACAAACCTGGTTGACCCAAGTGTGTAGTTGGGGTTTGCTGGCAATGCCTGGAGGAAAAACCCATCAGAAAGATCTGCAACTTCGATCTTCGACAGAACTTCAACTGCTTTCCAAAGAAGAAAGAGAACATTGAGTCCTGGTGGGCTCAATCTTCTAGCGGGCTAGAACTATAGCTGTTGTTGAAGGGGTGTTGTTGTGGTGATGTTGACCTCAACCAGTGATGCTGTTGGGTGGTGAAAATATCAGCACCTCCAAATCTGAGGCCATGGTCCTCAGTCAGAAAAGGGTAGATTCTCCTCTCCGAGTTGTGAGTTAGGTTCTGCTTTAAGTGGAGGAGTTCAAATATCTCTGTTTTTTTCATGGGTGCAGGAAGAATGGAGCATGAGATCAACAGACAAATTGATGTGGCTTCTGCAGTATGGCAAACTTTGTGTCAGTCTGTTGTGGTGAGGAGAGACCTGACCTGCAATAATAAGCTCACTGTTTGGCGGTCAGTCCTGTCCTCAATTATGGTCACAAACTCTAGGTAGTTATCGAAAGAACAAGATCATTCAAAATGTGTTTTTCCTCAGGGTAGGTGGATTCTCCTTTAAAGCCAAAATGAGAAGTCCTATTATCCTGGAGACACATTGTGAGTAACCATTGAAGGTGATTCAGATATCTGGTAAAGCTGCCTCCCAGACTCCGTCCTAGGGAGCTATTCCAGGCATGTCCAAATGGAAAGGAGACCAGGAGAAAGACATAGGACATGCTGGAGAAACTGTGTCTCTCTGCTGGCCTGGGAACATCTTGGAACCCTCCAAGAAGAGCTGGAACAGTGGCTGTGGAAAGAGATGTCTGGACCTCCCTGCTCAAGATGCTGCCCCCAAGACCCAACTCCAGAACAAGTTTATGGATGGACGGACAAATGGATGAATGGATAAGCAATATTAAAAGAACAAATAATTTATCTCCATGGGCTTAACACTTTTTTAACCATTTTAAATCCATCTGTAAAAATAGACTTTCAGTCTCTTTGTGTCCAGTCAGAGGCTAAAAAAAATTCTTGGTAATTAACATGCTGTCATTTAGTTATTTAAGACTTCCTGCTGTGAGATTGACACACACACCACACACACACACTAACATCATTAAAGGGAATGAGTAAGGATGAATGGAAGGAGATAAGTAAGAAGGGATGAAAGAAATTTAAAGTGGATAGAGAAGAGGTACAAACCAGAGGCATGGCAGCAA
Organism: Garcialebias charrua; assembly: GCA_038048925.1. Lineage (NCBI taxonomy): Eukaryota > Metazoa > Chordata > Actinopteri > Cyprinodontiformes > Rivulidae > Garcialebias > Garcialebias charrua. Next base: position 7,772 of record JBBPBX010080770.1, on the reverse strand, counting down.
GAGCACAAGACTAGAAGAGAAGAAAAGAGTGAGGATTATGGGCGTCTGCAAAAATGGAAAAACCCAGGGCAATATGTCAAAGCTGAGACTTCTAAGGCTCAGACATATTGCCAAGAAAATGATCAGTCAGCACAGTTTTAGAGTACAGAGCTCATCACTGACAGACTTTAAATGCAAATACTTCCTGCTAAGCCTACAGGACGCCCTGTTACCAACATTTTCAAATATGTGCTGCTGATATTTATAGCCCATGTGCTTTTGATCTGCAGCACATGTTCTTTTATTGGTGGGTTGGGTCGAAATCTTATGTGGTTTTTCTTACAATTACTAAATGCACATGAGCATCAGGTGTTTAAAGGTTATGATGACCAAAGTAAGGTAGATTTAAGAGTTTTCAAAGTTACTATGATTACATCACAAAGTCCTTTGCTTTCTGTTACAGTTACTTTTAGCTGGTGCTTTCCAAGCAATTTTTTTTTCAGTCTTTAGAAAACCTATTGTAATTTTCCTTCAAGTGATTTTGTCTGTATAAAAAAGACTGAATATTAGCTGGTGTGTTTTGCTTTGACTTGCAACCATTCCACAGAGGTCAGGGCAGGGTTCTCTCTGTACTAGTCATAGACTGGGTTTGTCCAACACTTATCAACACGGAGCTGAGCTGCGAGCGATACAGTCAGTGGTTCATCTCTAATAATAATAATAATGTCACATTTGTCATCTGTGTATGTTTCCATACAAGACGAAATTAGTCTCTGTATTTAACCCAACCACCACCAGGTGGGGCAGTGGGCAGCTATTGAAAGCGCCCGGGGGGCAATTGGGGATGAGGTGTTCCGCCCATAGACGCCACAAGGTATGCCGTGACTGGGGTTCGAACCTGGGTCCTTCGGGTCCCAAGTCAGTTCCCTTGCCTCTACACCATCTTGGCACAAAGGATACAGGATATTTAACATAACTAAAGATTAAATACAGTTGACTGAACTGTCTGATTTTGATTTAAAAAGTTGACAGTTGTCAAATTGTAAAGATAAAATTGAAAAATTTGCCAACTAGAGTTTTACAATAAGATCGTCTTTTATTAAGGAATTACAGAACTGCAGCCATTTTTTTTCATTCATTCAACCTTTATTTATACAGACTAGCCTCGTTGAGTCACGGGGACTCATTTACAAGAGGGACCTGTCTCACTCACACCAAACAACCATCCACTCTCACACTCACACCTAGGGTCAATTTAGAGTCACCAATCAGCCTAACAAGCATGTTTTTTGGTCTGTGGGAGGAAACCGGAGTACCCGGAGGAAACCCACGCATGCACGGGGAGAACATGCAAACTCCACCCAGAAAGGCCCTGGACCGGGATTTGAACCGGCAACCTTCTCGCTGAGAGGCAGCAGCTCTACCAGTTGTGCCACCATGCTGCCCATTTTGCTCAAACCTTGAAAATAAAGTTATGCACAATCATTTATTGTTGAGGTGCCTCACAGTATGTGTTGTGAATGACTCTCAGCACATCAAATCAAACCAATTCCAAGGTTAATTGAATATGTGTAAAATTCACTGAGGGGGGCCATGGTAGCTCAGTGATCATAATTCTAGGCTGTGGGTTCGAGCTCAGGTTGTATCAGAAATGACATCCAGGTTTTTTTTTTTTTTAAACTGCCAAATCTTTCATTTGAGTTTGTTCGCGCAGATCATTCTAAAAATTCACCAAGTTGTAGCCACTGTTGTGTTTGCTATCGACTAGCTGTGGCATTCATTTTGAATTTAAGTGACTTCAGATTTGATCAGTTCTACATGTAATTCCAACGGTCACTTTCTGAGGTGGTTGTTTGGGCATCTGGTAAGGATGCCTCTTGGGCGCCTCCCTAGAGAGGTGCTTCTGTGGGCATGTCCGAGTAGGAGGAGACCCTGGGGAAGAACCAGGACACGCTGGAGAGACTGTCTCTCAGTTGGCCTGGGAACACCTTGGGGTCCCCCCAGAAGAGCTAGAAGACGTGGCTGTGGAAAGAGATGTCTAGGCCTGCCTGCTCAAGCTGCTGCCCCACGACCCGACTTTGGAACAAGTGTAAGATAACGGATGGATGGATGGATGGATGGTCTTTCTGAGACTTTTGTTAAAATTTGTCCTGTGGTTACTAAGATATTTTGCTAACAGACAGAGTGAACTCCGTTAGTGCTAGTTTTGGGTTGGTTTTGGTTTTGAAGCCGTCAGACTCATAAATCCCTAACCAGAAAAATCACTGTAATTCTACTTTAATTAGTGATATGTCGCTTTATTTGTGCTGCTTATTACCCATGCTGCTGATCTCTTGCCTTTAAGCTGCTGTACTTTTATCCATCTGCTCACAACAAACTCATGTTCAGGCTGCTGTTTAATACACTGCATCATATTATATTATTATTGTTTAGCATATATCTTAGATCCTTGTATACAGTTTTTTTTCTTCATATTTTACATTTTTGCTATTTTTGTTAATTTTTTTAAATAACTGGGACCTTGAGGACACAATTTCGTTCCACCTCATGTACCACACGTGATGCGAATGAAAATTAAAGAAACTTGAACCTTGGTTTTATGCCAAATGGCCTGACATGTTACAAGTTTTGATTTGTTTTAGGTGAGCTGGCTGTAGCAAGCAACTTGAATTGTCTCTAAAGTTTCATCAGTTCTGGAGGTGTTTGAGTAATTAGTTCCTGAACGTTTCATTAAAATTCATGCAGCGGTTCTTGAGATATTTTGCTAACAGACAGCACACTTTGGGTTTCAGTAGTGGCCGATGATGAGAAGCAGAGATGTGAAATCGTCACAGTTGAGTTTAAATCAGTTAAAGTTATTTCAGGAGGTGCTTGAGGTCAGAGTGCACCTGTTCTCTGTTTACATCCTCAGCTGTGGTAAACTCACGCAGGTTGACAGAATTAAAGAAGAAAATCTAATTAAAGGGTTGTTGCTATTGATTGCTGCTTAACTTCAAGCAGTGCAGAGGGGTTTTATTTTTATCATTTTTCTTTTTCCATATGTGTCTCCTATTAATTTCTTGGCTTCAAGTCAACATTCTTTACCAGATGTGTCCTTTTTGTTATCACAGTAAATATTAAATTAGTAGAGTGGAAGGCCTTGTAGTTTTTGATCTTCCAATTTTTCAATAGACTGTATTCTGTCCGCATTTGAATTGTATCCTTTATGAACTTTTTTATTCAGTTTTCGGTCTCTTTTCCTTTTTCCACAATGTCGCTACAAAATGCTAAAAGGAAGTGATAACCTTGGAATTGTAATTAACAAGTGAAACGCAGTAGCATAAAACTTAAAAAAAAACAACATAAGAGCAGAACCTTTGTTGCATTTTGTGATTCCAGTGAATAGAAGCATAACTGAAGAAGCCGCCTTCTCTCAAATTAATCTGAGGACGTCTCCGAGACAAAAACTGTAAACACAGAGCCTCTGGGATCATTCGGAGTTTGACTTTCAGAAGAATCTGCCGCTCACGCTTTACTTCCTCTGTAAACGTAGAGGAAAGGCTCTGTCCATAAACCAATCACTCTTTAATATTTGGACATAAAGAACACAAACCTGAAGTTCTGCAGCTAATTCACAAACATATTAAACTCCTGTTCTTTAGCAGCTTGGTCTCTGAATCAATTGTTACTGTTCAAGTAGCAACAGGACTTATTCTGTTGTGAAAAACATTCACGTTTGTGTCATTTGTGTTTGTGTGTTTAAAGGTGGGTGAGAGGCAGCGTGTCCTGGTGACAGAGGAGTCGTTCGATGCTCAGTACTACGTGGCCCACAACAAGTTCTACGAACAGGTAAGACACTTGTTTGAATAAGAACTGAGCCGTGTGCTCCAACAAGCTCATCTTTACTCTGTGAGTGTTTGTCACAGCACAAAACATGTGATCAATGTTTTTATGGGTTTTAAAATTCAGTGGGGTTCTTCTTCTTTAGTCTGTTCCCTTTTCAGAGGCCTGCACAGGGCGTTGTCCTCCTCCTCGCTCTGTCCTCACTCCAACTACCTCAATGTTCTCTCTAACTGCATCCAGATATCTCCTCTTTGTCTTTTTCCTGGCAGATGCATTTCTATCATCCTTCTACCAATATACCCACTGTCCCTCCTCTGGACATGTCCAAACCATCTCAGTCTGGCCTCTCTAACTTCATCTTCCAGTTGTTCAACCTGAACTGAAATTATTAAAACCACTTTAGGTGGTTTCTATAAAATCCTGAAACTTCACTTAGAAAACATTGTTTAATTTTTTTTTAATCTATCAATTATCTGCATATTGCGAATACATTTTAAAAGGATAGTTCAGATATTTTGTGGAATATTCAATGAAAAGGTTGTGAGCAGTCAGTATCTTACCTGCAGTAGACAGCTGTCTGGACTACCTCAGTTAGGAGAAGCAGAGCCTTGATGGAGCTAACAGCTGATCTGAGCAGGGCTTGACTTCTGCCTTCTTTAAACGAGACCTATTTCAAAAATCATGTAGCAGTTCTTAAGAACAATATTTATAAACTTTTACAATACTGTCAACTTTTTTTACAACAAAGTTTCTTTTTTCATTGAAGACGTACAGGTTTTTGTTCTATGATCAGTAATGATTGAGATAGAAATCCCCCAAAACAAGCGTGTTAAATGTTTTCAGCCAGTTTTTGATTTGTTTTGTATACACTACACTTGTTTTTATTTATTTATTTTGTCAGTCTGCACCTAACCCATTGTGTCCTGATGCATGCTCAGTAATCCAGGTAGATAAATCTAACAAGGTTGAGTCTTTTATGAACTTGTCTGGATAAAAGATGAAACGTTTCAACAGAGAAGAACCCGTCCAGAGGACCTGACTCAACCTTGTTCGACTGACCCATTTTACTTCGTAGTACATGATTCACCCAAACCCATTCAATCTTCAGCCTTATAATACAAGAGCAGCTGTGGAACGGTTTCCAAAAAAAAATTTACTTTAAATATTTAGACTGTGTTTTACAACAGCTGTGATCTGTTTTGATCTTTGCCTCGCTCTTATTAGCCGTTAGCTTGGTTGTCCAAGTGAAACGTACCTAATTTTTCCTCCATTCTTAGCTTGTTAAAGAGGTGTATACTGCAGGTAAGATATTTTCTGCTCAAAGCTCTCCACAGGATCCTACTTCAAGTAATCTAAACTATTTATTTTTACATCACTTCATTCTGTTTACCAGTGTCTGCTGAGTGATAATTCAACTGTAAATGTCTGACACCTGCAAAGACTGAATTCTGAAGTATTTAGTCTATAATGCATCAGCTGTTAGAAACATATAAAAACATTGTGCTGTAAATTAATCTGCATTTAATAACCTTTTTTTTTTTTTAGGATCAGGAGCGTGAGCAGATCCTCCTGATTTAAAAGTTTCACGTTAAGTAAATTAGATCAGGGGGTCAGCAGGTGTCAGAGGCTGGGCTGTATCGACTAAAGTAGGTTAGCTATGAAATCAGACATCCTCACAAACACACACAGACGCACAACACCGACACACAACACACACAGACACACAACGCACACACCCTACGGGGGTCATGAGCGTGTTTGGCAGCTGATAACAGCAATACGTTTTAGCTTTCTTTTTTTACTGCAACATTAAGGTCAGCCCTAAAGACATATACATTACACACACACGCATACACACACACACAGAGCTTCAAAGATCCTCAGTCAACCTGTGAAGAATTCACTTTAAAACATTTTCAAATAAATCAATTTCCTGTGCTTTAAGCGTCATCAGGAACATGTTTGAAGTTGTGTTTTTTATTAGAGGGGGGGAGGAGGGGGGGTGTCATAATTTATCCTCCCTTCCACTTTGCTCCCCACCCCTGTTCTCCTCCTCCTGCTTTGCGCCTCCTCCTGCAGGCTATAAACCAAAGTTACAAGTGTTACTCGGTTCACGCAGGCGTTGTCTGAGTGCGCACTCCATCATTTAAATGTGCACATCTGTGCAGATGTGTCAGTGGACTGCACTTAAAAAGAGACGTTTGATGTTTCCTCCTGCGAGCCCTCTCGTTCTCCTAAATTTCACTTTTTTTTAAAGGAAGAAATGTGAAAACACGGTCGACCCAAATGTCACGGCATCCCTCCCCCTAAAGAATTCAGCCCCTCCCCCTGGAGACAGACGTGTAGATCGTGCGTTACGCTGCGTCTCTGTTTGAATGGAGGCTGATGTTTGAGGATGAAAGCATCCGCGTGAGCCAGAATAAAGTCTGGAAGGCAAAGACAGGAGGCAGGATGGAGGGATGAGGCCAAAGCAAGGCGTGAAAGAAGCTGCAGCTGGACGCTCCGCGTTCACTTTACACAATCACATTATATCTGCTCTGGCAATTTTATGAGGGAGGAGGTTTAACCAAACCACCTCCGTTTGCTCCTCTGTGTGGGGGTGTGTGTTGGCCGTTAAATGAGGAAGTGTGAGGGGGGGTTTCCAGTGAAATTGGACATGCTCTTTCATCGTTTAATCACCACGTTCTGGTCCGAGAATGACCCTCAGCCACTCACACATCCTCACAGCTGCCCACTTCACATCCCCGCTGCTTCACCACTCTGCTACTTTCACCAACGCACACTCTGATCGGGGTCAGCCTGCTGGCAGCAGGTGTGTTGATTGGACAGGTGTACTGCAGACGGTGTGTGTGTGTTTGGCTCCCTGTCCGGGCATATTCCAGCAGCTGGATAAAGACTGACAGATTACGAGTGAGGCAGGTCCAGTCCTGTTATCGCAGCAGTGACCACCTCTCATCTGGCTCACACGGTACTGTCAGGGACCGAGGCCTGCAGAGTGGTGTAATGGTCGGACGCTCGGACTCAGCGGGCAGCTTCCATGCTGAACTCCCTGCAGGCTCATGGCTGCTGAGATCAACCTTACATCTGCTGGATGAAGGGACAAGGCAAACCAGAACCTACGCAGACTCTTCCACTGGTACATTTTCATCTTTAAAGGAGAAATGAAAAGTGTTTTTAAGCTAATAGTAGTCTAATGAAAAGCATAAAATAAGCTTGTTGAGAAATTTTCACAAGTCAAAAATGTCATCCTAACTCAAATTTAGACTTTGCAAAGTGAAAAAATTCTCATCTGGTGTTTTTGACCCCCCTCCTCCTGCCTGCTCTCCGTCCCCTGAATATGACGTAGGCAGTGCAACGAGTCGTCCCTCATACAGTAATATTAGTGTGTGTATCTAGTTGTGGACAAAAAGGTTTCAGTGTGTAGCAATTATGGATGCAGCAAAAAAAATCTATTTTTTAAAGAATCAAGATTCTTAGTCCTGGCGATTCAGAATCTATTCTAAAAGCCCCAAAATCGATTTTAAAACTTTTTTTAAATTTTATATTGTATTTTTACCGCTCCTGTGCATTCGGCCGCTGTAGAATTTTGGCCGTGTAGGGCCACCGTAGTTAGTTAGCCAGGCAGCTCCCAATAGAGCCTGCTAGCAAGGAGGGAGACAGCATGTTTCAACTTGCTCCTTCATCTTTAAAAATCATTTTAGATCCTACTATGTTCTGGGGAAGACAGCTAGAGCTTAACAAGACATTGGTAACTGTTTCAGGACATTTTCAACACCCCCACTTCCACGCTAGCATACGGCGCTAGCATGCTAACGTTAGCATACGGCGCTAGCATGCTAACCATAGATATCATATATAGAACACTAGATACCGCATGGCCCGCTCTCGCCTATTGGAGCTGACGAGATTTCAGGCGGCCATCTTGGCGCTGTCGTCCGCTCCACTCAGCCTTATATATTTGGCTGGCACAA
>JBBPBX010080767.1:0-16094 GCA_038048925.1 Garcialebias charrua | reverse complement strand
TTTTGGAGTCTTTAAGGTTCAATCTAGTTCTGACAACACGACTTCAGTGAAAAGTTCTAGGCCTTTCTTAATCCAAAGGTTTTTTAAGTAATTGTCCAAGATGTTTAATTTAAACGTTCTCAAGTTTCATTGATAAAATGCAGGTTTCATCAACTTGTTCAAAAGTGGTTTTCATTTCAAATAAGAATATTGAGGGCCGAATAGAGATTGTTTAAGGGCCACTTTTGGCCCTCGGGCCATAAATTGCCCATGTCTGGTCTAGATTTAAAGTCTGTAGAGTTAAAATTCTGCATCATTACAATTTTGAACAGAGAAAGTTTCTCAAATGAGAAACAGATTTACAGAAACCAAGAACGGCTGTTCCTTCAATAATCATTTTTACTAGATGTTCCTTGGTCACAAGTTAAATCGTCAATTAATATATGTTGCTCTTGATAATGATATTATGATGCAAAACAGAACATTTCTTATGTTGGACCCAATTGCATTAGACTCCCTGTGGATGATCTAGGGCAGTAATGTGTTCATCAGTCATGGGCGTTCCGTGATGTGATTTTTTTAGCTTGAAGCATTTGCCAAATGGATACTGTAGTTCTAAAAACTGCTGAAGACCAGTTTTGATCAGTCTTCACAGATAGGTTATTACTACCATGTAGGTTATTACTACCATGTAGGTTATTACTACCATGTAGGTTATTACTACCATGTAGGTTATTACTACCATGTAGGTTATTACTACCATGTAGGTTATTACTACCATGTAGGTTATTACTACCATGTTAGTTGCCTCCTGTACAACTAGCTCATCACAATGATGAAGATGTGATTATGTGTTTATGTCTCCATCTTTCCACACAGCAATACTGCAATGACCTTGGTGCACATTTGGCCTCCTTTCATAACCAAGGCGAGTACGACTTAATCCGGAGAGTCATTGTGAGCGCGACCGGAACCAACACAAAGTCTTGGGTTGGAGCCACCGATGCAGCAAAGGTGAGGATTTTGTGTAGGAATCCAACCAGTGGAAAGAGTTTTCTGTAAATCGTTGCAGAATAAGCATGAAAATAAAGAACTGACATTTGAAAACTTCCTCTCACAGGAAGGGTTTTGGATGTGGAGCGATGGCTCAGCCTTCTCCTACACTCACTGGGGCAGTGGGGAACCAAATAACTTGGGTGGGCACGAGAACTGCATGGACATCAACCTGAATGGTACACGAGACAATAACTGCTCTTTAAACAGATGTTTCCAGTGTGAACGACTGAATTAGGTTTAATTTGTGTCACTTTAGCTGAAATATTATATTATAGGATTTTATCTGGTCATTCTTTATGACACCTGTGAACAAAATGTTGTCCACATTGTTATCAGTTTGTGTTTTGCTTTAAATGATTCATTTCATGAAAGAAAATTGAAGGGAAGACTTGATTGAAATTTATTTTAGTTTGAACTTTTTTTTTTTTTACAGGACAAGATTACGTCAACGATGAAATCTGCAGCCAACAAAATGCTTTTGTTTGCGCTAAAAAAGCGTAACTGTGTCTTTGTTGTCCCGACAACATGAAGCTGTGGCTTCCAGCAGGAGGTCAAGCCTTGAAGACATCCCTTCTGGAGGACAACTGGACAAATCTGATGTCTTATTCAGATAGTTAACATGAGTAAATTCATGTCCTCATATGTTTTCATATTTGTCTGTCTGAGGTAACATTAGTAAAACCATCATTTAAATTGAATAAAGAACATCAATCGATCAATCAACTTTATTTCTATAGCACATTTAAAAATTGCAGGGGTAGCCAAAGTGCTGTACAGTAAGACAAAAAAATAGATTAAGACAATAAAAACATACAAAGCATATACAAAGACACATAAAATCATACACATACCAGTTTCACGGCAGGTGTGTTTTAAGGTACCATACAAGATAAGATCACGTGTTGAAAGCCACAAAAAAAAACATGTGACTACAAACTAGAGAACTTGTCACTGTCAACAACATGGTTCATGCCTCAAATGTATGCAGCACAGCTTTAGAATAGTGACATAATTTACTGTTTATTATGTTAAAATGCAGGGTGATTCTTTAAATAATGTATAAAATCTCTGGCTAGTCAGCTGTAAGCTGTCTTACTACAACATTATTATTAATAATATTATTTTAGGTACAGAGTATGTCAGGTACTCATTTATACAAACTGTTGGGTTTAAAACAATTCAATCTGTTGCCCAGCACCAGCTCAAATATGGACCAAGCCAGTCCTAGGTGATTTTACCTCACATACCTGCCAACTGTCTTCGATTTGGGTCGGACTGTCCCTGTGATGGACTTGCGACCTGTCCAGGGTGTCCCCCGCCCCTCATAGAGTGATGGCTGGACATGGACACCAGTGACCCCCACGATCCAAAAAGGAAGAAGCAGGTAAAGATAATGGATGGATGGATGGAATCACAATCAACACAAAATAAAGATAAACTTTCATGGGTACATGCAGGTCGTTGAGTTGAGCAAATCACGTTTAGATTGGTGGTTTTAGTCTCCACAGGCCTACGGATGCAGTCATTTGAAATGAAGCATCATTTCTGAAATAGATTTCTAGTGATAGATTTCTGTCTCCACCTTTAACATTGTGCAGTCCAAATACATTATTTTATTTTGATTCATAATAGCCTTAATGGGACTTTATCAATCTGAAGTTTTTCTTGTACAAATAGAAATAAAAACCTAAAAATTTATTTAATTTTAAAGTTCCAAGACAATAAAAATATGAAGAGGGGTGGAAATCTGTGCAGCTCTGTGGTTGAGCAGATCTTTGCTTTTTTTAAATTAAATTTATTTATTTATTTATTATTATTGTTTTTTGTGGGGGGAGGGGGTAAAAATTTGGCTTATTGTAGGAAAATCAACCTTTTAATGTGTAGGCATCTGTAAAAGCTTCCTGTAGATTGGAGGAAGAAAAGTGAAAAACATGAAGGTTCAATGTCGCTGTGCATGAACACATCACCTGACGAAGTGAACACCTTCACCCGGAGCGGCTGTGCCCTGGAACGTCATGTGTCTGTGTGTTTTTCTGTGTGTGCTTTTCGTGCCACCTTTTGCCATTGCTCTGAAGTGCTCCATCCTTGTCAGCGCTCTCCTTTTACCTCGACCCCCTCAGAATCACCTTTTCCTTTCACATTAAATTCAACATTTGGAGGAGGAAGCGGCTCTCTGAGAAGGCTTTGTGTTCTCTGGGTTGGGCTGGTTTCCAGGCGTGTAAGCACAACGTAGGAGCGCCTGTAATGATTTGATTTAAATAAGGGGAATGTTTTGCAGCGGTGGCCAACTAGGGAGGACTTTGACAGGTTCTGTCTGCGTTTACAGAATCAGGATGTCAGCCTTAAAGCAGAAACATATTCCAATGCTACTCCTAACCTCTGAGTCTGAGATGTAGTGCGCTCCACGCCGCCGCTCGGTCATCTCATTAAAACATGTTGGACCTGACACACAGAAGAACATCTGACTGCAGAGGATCTGCAATGATAACAGAGTTAGTGGTGTAATTTCCTGGCATGTTCCCCGTCTGTGAAAGGGCCTAATAATAGGCTCCTCGGTGAATTATGTCAACTTGAGGCCAAAACTCAACTGCAAGCCGTGCAGATCTGTGACAGAATGCGACCAAAAGGGACTAATAACTGGAGGGAGTGGGGGGCTACATGCACAAGTCTGTTTACAGTGTGCATCGCCCGGCCCCTCCACTCCCAGAACGCTGGGCGCCTCCACATGCAGCGTGACAAGACTTCCTCTATTCTTAACCTCTGCTTCTGTGGCTGCAGGGCCAGAGGAGGGGTGGAGGGGTACTGAGGGGCTCCTGGCAGTGGAACGTCTGACACAGCCTCTCCTCTTCACAACTGTGTGCCTGTGAGACAACACGCAGCCATCTGCTGTGCCCCCCTCCATCCCCCACTAGAACCAGCCACCTAACTCCAAGCCCAGCGCTCACATCCGGATGCTGCGTCGACAACGCAACAAGCTAATTAGCAGACTTGCTGTGCTAATTACACACGCACAGAAGTGTTGGAGAAGAGTTTTTTTTCTTGGGGGGTGGTAATCAGCTCTGCTCTGATTTCTCCTCAATTAAAGGCAAATGTAGCATGTGTGATTCTCTTACACCCCTGCTTGATGCTGATTGGCCACGACACCCGACAGACAGCTGGAATGGCTGAGGGCCACCTGATTCTGTGGGCTGCAGGAACCAGATGAGATCCGAGGCCCTGCAACCGCAGAGAGGAATGAGTTGTACGCTGCGTCAAGGGGATGCTAGACTGAAGATAATACACACAATCCATAACACTGTGGTCTAGTTTCCTCGTCAATTAGGAAACGAGCAGAACGATGACTACAAAAGGCCAGAACAAGCCCAAAGAACGAAACGTCGGTCAAACACGAGCGGTTTTCTTTGATATCAAAGTCAAGTTTACTGCCAAGCTCTTCAAAAGTTGCTCCAAGCCCCAAAGGAGGAAAAAGAAATGGGCTGTGAACAAAAGGATTCTTAAGGAATTGAGATGGCGGGTCTATTTTAGGAACCCTTACCCAGAAATAAAAACAGCCAATCACAAGCGATTGAGTCTCATGGTATTGCTAACAGTGTGAGCTTGCTTAAATGAAACAGAAACTACTTACATTTTATCCAAAACAGACAAAGAACATAAAAATTCTGAAACTTTCTCTTTCACGTGTAAGCAGATAATAAATCTTACACTTATTGTGTAACAGCACCGACATTCTTGTTGGTTCAAATAAAGTCACAATCTTTCAAACTCTGAGAATAAAACTTAAAAACTGAAGCACTACGTGTCAGTCCCCATTGTGGAGCGTAGAGGCGGACGTCCATCAGTACTCTGCGTCCATCTGTCCATCCATCAGTACTCTGCGTCCATCTGTCCATCCATCAGTACTCTGCGTCCATCTGTCCGTCCATCTCAGTCAGACAGGAATTATGATTGCATAGTTGGAACATAATAAAAATGTAGTACCAGTTTACACACACACACACACACACACACAGACATACGCATGTGCATATGTGTGTGTGTGTGGGGGGGGGGTGGTATATATATATATATATATATATATACATGTGTATATATATACAGTACATACATATTTATATATATATTTACACACACATATGTACACATACATATGTAACAACAGCCATCTTGGATTTCATCATAAAAACCCAACCCAATATCTGATTGTGACCTTTGTCACACCTACATGCAGCCACACACCTCCCCTAAATAAACACGTCACCTATTTTTCAAATGGTCATGTTCACAACGTTCACGGATGGATGAATGGATGGATGGATGGATAGATAGATAGATAGATGGATGGATGGATGGAGGGCTTCTCCAATCCGCACCCCCCACCCCCACCCTGAGACAGGGGTCAACAGCACACTTACTTCAGCCTTGAGTGATATGACCTGAATTAGGTTGGCTGTAGGATAAGCAGTCATCATTGCTAATTTTATTGTTTTACCTGTTTTCCATCACTTCAGCTGTTTCTGTATCTAAACAAACACCTTGTTCTTGTCAGCCCACCACAATTTCCATGCATCCATCCATCCATCCATCATCCATCCATCCATCCATCCCCTTTTACCCACTTTTCCTTTTTGGGTCACGGGGGTCACTGGTGCCCATTTCTAGCAGTCACTGTACGAGAGGCAGGGGAGACCCCAGACAGGTCTCCAGTCCATCACAGGGACACTTAGAGACAAATGAGACAAACAACCATTCACTCTCTCACTCTCACCTAGGGACAATTTAGAGTTACCAATCAGCCTAACATGCATGTTTTTGGTCTGTGGGAGGAAACTGGAGTACCCACAAAAAACCCACATAGCATGGAGAGAACATGCAAACTCCACCCAGAAAGATCCCAGGACTGGTATTTGAACCAGGACAACCTGCTCGCTGAGAGGCAGCAGCTCTACCAATGTGCCACCGTGTTGCCCCCCACCACAACTTCTTCTTACAAATATTTAATTGAGGAACCATCAACATGACTGCTCAGATTTGGTTTCTTACTGAGGTTTTTTAGTTGAGTCTTCATGACTTTCCAGTGAGAAGCTTTGTTGGCAGATCTCACTCGTAAATCTGAATCTTTTTGGTTTTACATGTTTGCATAACGTATCGTGTAAAAATGTGGTTTGCACATTACAGAATGGTGAAGGGGGTATTAACCTGACAGGTGCAAGAATTCATGATGTTCTTTTCACGAATGGGCTGATCATGACAGTTCTTCATTCTTGGCAGCATAGATTCAGCTTCATCTCTCGTTTCCTGTGTGCAACTAAACTCTACTGACAAAAGAGTTCTCTGGTCAAACCTCACCAGACCGACAATACATTTTACAGTCTATGTCAGGGGTCTGCAACCTGCAGCTCTGGAGCCACGTGGCTCTTTGGTCCCTCCACAGCAGCTCTTTCAAACTTTGACCAAAATTAAAATAAAACTGAACCTTATACGATTTATACCCACAATAAAAAATGACTAGTTTTATCAGTTTTCCTGTCATTTCCTTTACAAATATATGGATAATAGTAGTAATACACAGAGTAAATTATGCTCACTTTAATTTACATTTTATTTCTTTAAAGTATAATCAGAATCAGAACCAGAATAAGCTTTATTGTCATTGTACCAAAATACAACAAAATTATGTTCGTGCAGTCGTCCAAAGATGGGCCACGTGCACGTAGCTGCTGCTATGGGAGCGCGGCCTCTTGTTCTTTTCAGAATACTTCTGTTTAGATGAAAAAATGGGGAAGAAAACGTGAGAAGGTATTAAAAAAAGTCTCTCACACCATTTAGACAGGGCACGGTATGAGGCATAAAAAAAATCTACCACAGCAGATCAATATACATAGACATAATATATATGAGGTAGGATACAAAATTTCTCCACAAAAAAAAAAATTGCGGACGCCTGCACAGTTCATTATTTTTGTTTTGAAATATTGGCAAAATAATCCATCCATCCATTTTCGTCCGCTTATCCGAGGTCTGGTCGTGGGGGTAGCAACCTAAGTAGGGAGGCCCAGACTTCCCTTTCCCCAGCCACTTGAAGCAGCTCCTCTGGGGGAATCCCAAGGCGTTCCCAGGCCAGCTGAGAAACATAGTCCCTCCAGCGTGTCCTGGGTCTTCCTCTGGGTCTCCTCCCGGTGGGACATGCCCGGAACACCTCACCAGGGAGGCGTCCAGGAGGCATCCTAACCAGATGCCCGAGCCACCTCAACTGGCTCCTCTCGATGTGGAGAAGCAGCGGCTCTACTCCGAGTCCCTCCCGGATGACTGAGCTTCTCACCCTATCTCTAAGGGAGAGTCCAGACACCCTGCGGAGAAAACTCATTTCAGCCGCTTGTATCCGAGATCTCGTTCTTTCGGTCACAACCCAAAGCTCATGACCATAGATGAGGGTGGGAACGTAGATCGATCGGTAAATTGAGAGCTTTGCCTTTCGACTCAGCTCTCTCTTCACCACGACAGACCGGTACAGCGCCCGCTTCACTGCGGACGCTGCACCTATCCGCCTATCGATCTCACGCTCCAGTTTTCCCTCATTCGTGAACAAGACCCCGAGATACTTAAACTCCTCCACTTGGGGCAGGACCTCCTCCCCGACCCGGAGAGGGCATGCTACCCTTTTCCGGCTCAAGACCATGGCCTCGGATTTGGAGGAACTGATCCTCATCCCGGCCGCATCACACTCGGCTGCAAACCGCTCCAGCGAAAGCTGTAGATCACGACCTGATGAAGCCAATAGGACCACATCATCTGCAAAAAACAGAGAAGCGATTCTAAGGCCACCAAAACGGATCCTCTCAACACCTTGGCTGCGCCTAGAAATTCTGTCCATAAAAGTTATGAACAGAATCGGTGACAAAGGGCAACCTTGGCGGAGTCCAACTCTCACTGGAAACGAGCCTGACTTACTGCCGGCAATGCGGACCAAGCTCTGACACCGGTCGTACAGGGACCTAACAGCCCATATCAATGGGCCTGGTACCCCATACTCCCGGAGTACCCCCCACAGAACCCCCCGAGGGACGCGGTCGAATGCCTTTTCCAAGTCCACAAAGCACATGTAAACTGGTTGGGCAAACTCCCACGCACCCTCCAGGACCCTGCTGAGGGTGTAGAGCTGGTCCAGTGTTCCACGACCAGCACGAAAACCACACTGCTCCTCCTGAATCCGAGGTTCGACTATCCGACGGACCCTCCTCTCCAGAACCCCTGAATAGACCTTACCAGGGAGGCTTAAGAGTGTGATCCCCCTATAGTTGGAACACACCCTACGGTCCCCCTTTTTGAATAGGGGAACCACCACCCCAGTCTGCCAATCCAAGGGAACTGCCCCCGATGTCCACGCGATATTGCAGAGTCGCGTAAGCCAACACAACCCCACAACATCCAGAGCCCTAAGGAACTCAGGGCGAATCTCATCCACCCCCGGAGCCCTGCCACCGCGGAGCTTTTTAACCACCTCGGTGACCTCAGCACCAGAGATTGGAGAGCCCGACCCAAAGTCCCCAGGCTCCGCTTCCTCAGTGGAAGACGTGCCAGTAGGATTGAGGAGGTCTTCGAAGTACTCCGCCCACCGACTCACAACATCCCGAGTTGAGGTCAACAGCACGCCATCCCCACCATAAATGGTGTTGGTCGCGTACCGCTTTCCCCCCTGAGACGCCGGATGGTGGACCAGAATCGCCTCGAAGCCGTACGGAAGTCATTCTCCATGGCCTCTCCGAACTCCTCCCACGCCCGAGTTTTTGCCTCAGCAACCACCCGAGCCGCATGCCGCTTGGACTGTCGGTACCTATCTGCTGCTTCCGGGGTCCCACAGGCCAAAAAGGCCCAATAGGACTCCTTCTTCAGCTTGACAGCATCCCTCACTGCCGGTGTCCACCACCGGGTTCGAGGGTTGCCACCACGACAGGCACCAACAACCTTGCGGCCACAACTCTGATAAGCTGCCTCGACAATAGAGGCGCGGAACATGGCCCACTCGGACTCCATGTCCCCCGCCTCCCTCGGAACGTGTTTGCTTTATGAAATTTCAGATCAACCCCAAATAATTAATGTTAATGCTTTATGAAATTTCAGATCAACCCCAAATAGTTAATGTTTTAACATCTTTGTCAGTCCGTGAAAGGTGGGCACGCTTACTGGTTTGGAAGAAAACAAACAGACTTAATTAAAAATAATGAATATTTATTAAAGAAGTCTTGTGACAGAAAAAGTAAAAACATACATGTTCAGATACACATACTGTTATTTGCTAGGGTTAAGCATCAATTTTAAACCCCGCCACGAACAACAGCAAAGCCTTCAAGCTTTCACACACACTCAGAAAAAGGCATTGAAATAAAAAGATCAGAATCCCTCACCGTTGAATGCAAACGAGGAGGCCGCTTCGTTCAGTGGGAGATGTTCTTCAATGCAAAACCGGGCGTTGATCAAACCCTCGGCAGACCTCGGAAATCCATCCGAGCGCCTCCTTATTTTATACCTTTGAGGTGTGTGAATGTGTATGCGTGGTGCGTGTGCGTGCGTGTCTATAATGACTTCACTCTCATCTTAACACAAACATGTTTTTGTGTGAGTCGGTGCAAGGCACGGGTGAGGGATAACATTTGTTATTTTGACTAGATTGTTACATCTTTTGCCAATAAAGACAAAGTTATATGTGAAAAAGAGTAGGGCCCGTACCTCTTCCACATAATCAGTGTCTTCAAAGCAAAAGCTGCCTCACTAAAAAGTCAGCCTGACACTAAATTGCTGAGCTGTGCTCGTCAACATCTCACAAACTTGGCTGTGAGATGCATGGAAACATATTATTTGCCTAACTCCCTTTCAGAAGAACTGCAAAGTTTGAAGTGAGATGGGTGATATGCATTCATTCCATCAAAGACCAGTTTTTCGAGAAGGATGGGACCCCTTATCATTCAAAGAAACCCTGGACCTTTTGAAGCAAAGCCACAAAACCCCCCACTTCAAGACTTTAATGAAACATCTTGAACTAAAATGTTTTTTCTCACAAGTGTTGCATTAAGCATTAATTCTTAACTTAAAAATTGATAAACATTTAGTCAGAAAAACATTAATACTTCTTAATCTGTTCATTCCACCCTATGATTTTTTGACTAATTTTGAAAATTTTCCCTGTCACCTCATGGGACATTTCTAAGACAGTGTTACAAACTAATTTAATTATATGATCCTTCCTACAAAACAAAGCACTAAAAACAAAAGTAAGGAGGGATACTGCACATTCTTATTTTATTAGTTTTAAACCATATGTAACCCACTTTATTAGTTTAAACCGCTGTAAAAACCTTATGTATAAACCTTCTTCTGTTCAACACATGTGAACACTTTCAAATCAAACAGCCAGACTTACAAACTCAATCACAAGTTTCAGCACCATGGATCGGGTCCGTTCCTTGCGCATCAGAAGTGACCCAAAATCAATGGAGACTGCCAGAAAAAGGCAGAAATTGCCAATTAGTCAATTACCACAAGTGTACAACTCATCCACCCAGAAAAATAAAAATAAAGAACACCTAAGTATTTTTTGAGGACGATTTTACTGTCCAGATAAAACCTATTCCTGTTTGTAGCACATATCACTGTAAATGGAAACATGGTATTTAATTAAAAATAGTAAATTGACTTAAATCAGTTTTCATCAAATAGTGATTAAGACTCACTTTTAGTAAGTTACTTGTAATTTGTGGTCAAAAAATCTCAGTAGCTCAGTTAACTTGAGCTCGTTTCATTTAGAAAAAGTAAGTTTTTGATAAGTGTGAACAAATCCCGTATCATATCGCGATAAAAAGACATCTCGCGCATGCTCAGAATAGAACCACACACGCACACTGCGCATGCCTCATTTTTGAGCGCGTTTCACTCTTCTCTTGGGAAATATCGTAACAGATACCAGTAAGTATGTTTTTTTAATCATAATGTATGAAGTTGGTATTTAAATGTTTTTTAACAGGCGATGTTGGTGTGCATTTCTCGCAGAAATATGGGTATTGTCTCAGCTCGTGTTAGCTAACGGTAGAGCTAGCCAACTAATGATATTTAACATAAACCTAGCTAGTGGCAATATTCCACAATATAATTTTAAATTTTCGTTTGAGGCAATTGTGCTCTCGCGTGCCGTGGAAGTTAAGAGTCGCAGGGAAAAGAAAGGTGGAGGCACGCGGGGTGTCTTCCCCCAGTTGCTTCTTAGCAGCTAAGCTAAGAGGATACACGAGTGAGTCGCACAGACTGCAAACACTTAAAAAAATAATAGCAACCTGAACCAAACGTTTGGTTCTGCTGCCCCTTGGCTTGTTGATCACGGATCAGACAGGCCACCAGCAAACCTCCCATTTCAGTCTGCTCAACAACTACTAGCTAGCTTCTGTTAGCTGTGCAAAGGGTCCCTGTGTGAAACGGTGAGCATCTTCTTCTTTCGGCTTTTCCCTTTTCAGGTGTCACCACAGCGAGTCATCCTCCTCCACCTCACTGTCCTCTGCATCCTCATGTCCTCACTCCAACTACCTTCATGTCCTCTCTAACTGCATCCATATATCTTCTCTTTGTCTTTTTCCTGGCAGCTGCAGCTGCATTTGTACTCGGACCCACACAAATATCTGAGCTTGACATGTAATGAATAAGTGATTATTCTCATGTGTAATGTAATTCGAACTGTAAAACTAAAATAGTTTTTTTCTTAATTTTCTAATTTATAACCACAAGTCTGGTTAATGTTATTACAGGAAATCCCTGTTTGGAAAAGCATCTTCAAGCTTGAAGAAGGTGACGCTTCATGTGAGTAAAATCCATCACCATTAAATGACTTATTCATTTATCTATTCATCTTAAACATCAGAATGAATGTGTCATAAGGCCCTCTCACACTTGAACGTTTTAGACAACTCATGCCAACTTGTGAAAATTTAGGAGATATCTATAGTGCAGCTATGTTTACTCTTTAAGATTTTTATTCCTGTTAATGTGACGAGACATTTCCATTTATTAACAGATGACAGCATTGATGAAACATATGGTGTGAATGTGCAGTTTGAATCTGATGAAGAGGTAAAGGTTTTTTTTCATGATGTTACAGGTAGTCCCCGACTTACGAGCGAGTTCCGTTACAACGAGGCGCTCGTAACACGGAAATCTCGTAAATTGGAACGGCCGCCACGTGTCTCGTAAGTCCGGAATTTCGCTCGTAAGTTGGAACGGTTTTGCTAGCGCGACTACAAACACTTGTTTTTCATCGAAAAACTGCTTATGAGTGCATAAAAATGATCGGAAACGTGTGTCCACATGTTTAGCTAACGAACTGTGGTGAAAAAACACAGAAAAACTCGGTATTTTTTGCGTTTTTTCCAAAAATTCGCCAGCTCGTAAGTCCGGAACCTCGTAAGTAAGAGCGCTCGTAAGTTGGGGACTACCTGTATATTCCTTTTTGTTCTCAGCTTTCTGCACAACGAACTGACCCTCATTGAAAATAAGATTCACCTGACTTTGAATTTCACTGATGAAAGTTATTGTAAATTTTGTCCTCAGAAGCTTTGGAACATCCAGATGTTTGTGCTCAAAATAAATTATAAAAGTAATCATTTTTCTGGTTTGCAGGAAGGAGATGAAGACCAGTTTGGAAAAGTACGAGATGAACACTCAGATGAATACGGTGAAGGAGATATATTATTATTAATAATAATAATTAATATTTTGAAATTGTTTGTGTTTTTCACACGCACAGTTCAGTATTGTACCATGCTGGCGAGTGCTCAGAGTGAAGCAGAAAAGGAACGTATCATAGGGAAAATGGAGTCGGATCAGGAGCTGTCAAAAATCCTCTACCAGCTTCAGGAGACCGAGAAGGAGGACATAATTTGGGTAAGACTTCCTGTTTGTGAAGTTATGCCATAAAACCATTTGTCTGTGTGGACCGTCACAGCTCGGTTTTGTTTTCTAGGAAGAGCGATCTCGCAGGGAGAGGATAAATGGAGCTTATTTATATAGCGCTTTCCAGCCCCCTGTGAGGAGCCCCAAAGTGCTTTACAATACCAGCCATCCACCCATTCATTCAGACATTCATACACCGGTAGTGGTAGCCTTCCTTGCAAGGCGCCATCCAGACCTACCGGGAGCAACTCGGGGTTAAGTGTCTTGCTCAGGGACACAACGACACATGGTGGGCGGATGCGGGATTCGAACCTCCAACCTTCCGATCAGGGGTCGACTGCCATTACCACTACACCACGGCCGCCCCAGGGTGAGGAAGTCTCGTGTTGATGACTTGGAAGCAATGGACATTGGCCATGGAGAGGTAAATACTGTCACATTTACATACATACCGGTACATACATACTTGCATACATACATGTACATGTACACGTACATATATACATGCATACATACATACGTACATACATGTACATAGCGGTACATGTACATACATGTACATACCGGTACATGTGCATACATGTACATACCGGTACATGTGCATACATGTACATACCGGTACATGTGCATACATGTACATACCGGTACATGTGCATACATGTACATACCGGTACATGTGCATACATGTACATACCGGTACATGTGCATACATGTACATACCGGTACATGTGCATACATGTACATACCGGTACATGTGCATACATGTACATACCGGTACATGTGCATGCATGTACATACCGGTACATGTGCATGCATGTACATACCGGTACATGCATGTACATACCGGTACATGCATGTACATACCGGTACATGCATGTACATACCGGTACGTGGTACATACCGGTACGTGCGTGTACATACCGGTACGTGCGTGTACATACCGGTACGTGTACGTGCGTGTACATACCGGTACGTGTACGTGCGTGTACATACCGGTACGTGTACGTGCGTGTACATGCGTGTACGTGCGTGTACATGCGTGTACATGCGTGTACGTGCGTGTACGTGTACGTACGTGTACATGCGTGTACGTGTACGTACGTGTACATGCATGTACGTGTACATACGTGTACATGCATGTACGTGTACATACGTGTACATGCATGTACGTGTACATACGTGTACATGCATGTACGTGTACATACGTGTACATGCATGTACGTGTACATACGTGTACATGCATGTACGTGTACATACGTGTACATGCATGTACGTGTACATACGTGTACATGCATGTACGTGTACATACGTGTACATGCATGTACGTGTACATACGTGTACATGCATGTACGTGTACATACGTGTACATGCATGTACGTGTACATACGTGTACATACATGTACGTGTACATACGTGTACATACATGTACGTGTATGCACATGTACATACATGTACTTGTACGTGTATGCACATGTACATACATGTACGTGTATGCACATGTACATACATGTACGTGTATGTACATGTACATACATGTACGTGTATGTACGTGTACGTACATGTACATACATGTACATACATGTACATACATGTACGTGTACGTACATGTACATACATGTACGTGTACGTACATGTACATACATGTACGTGTACGTACATGTACATACATGTACGTGTACGTACATGTACATACATGTACGTGTACGTACATGTACATACATGTACGTGTATGTACATGTACATACATGTACATACATGTACGTGTACATACCAGTACGTGTACATACATGTACGTGTACATACCAGTATGTGTACATACATGTACGTGTACATACCAGTACGTGTACATACATGTACGTGTACATACATGTACGTGTACATACCAGTACGTGTACATACTAGTACGTGTACATACATGTACATACCGGTACGTGTACATACGTGTACATGCGTGTACGTGTACGTACGTGTACATGCGTGTACGTGTACGTACGTGTACATGCGTGTACGTGTACGTACGTGTACATGCGTGTACGTGTACGTACGTGTACATGCGTGTACGTGTACGTACGTGTACATGCGTGTACGTGTACGTACGTGTACATGCGTGTACGTGTACGTACGTGTACATGCGTGTACGTGTACGTACGTGTACATGCGTGTACGTGTACGTACGTGTACATGCGTGTACGTGTACGTACGTGTACATGCGTGTACGTGTACGTACGTGTACATGCGTGTACGTGTACGTACGTGTACATGCGTGTACGTGTACGTACGTGTACATGCGTGTACGTGTACGTACGTGTACTACGTGTACTGCGTGTACGTGTACGTACGTGTACATGCGTGTACGTGTACGTACGTGTACATGCGTGTACGTGACGTGTACGTGCGTGTACGTACGTGTACGTACGTGTACGTGCGTGTACGTACGTGTACGTACGTGTACGTGCGTGTACGTGTACGTGTACGTGCGTGTACGTGTACATACGTGTACATACGGGTACGTACATGTACGTGTACGTACATGTACATACATGTACGTGTATGTACATGTACATACATGTACATACATGTACGTGTACATACATGTACATACATGTACGTGTACGTACATGTACATACATGTACGTGTACATACATGTACGTGTACATACATGTACGTGTACATACATGTACATACTACATGCATGTACATACAGATACATACTACATGCATGTACATACAGATACATACTACATGCATGTACATACAGGTACATACTACATGCATGCATGTACATACCAGTACATACATGCATGTACATACATACCAGTACATACATACATGTACATACCAGTACATACATACATACAACGTAATTACTACACACATACATACATACTACATGCATACATACACACATACATACCACATACGTACATACATACCTACAACATACTCCATAAATACTACACACATAATACATACATACTACATACATATAAATACATATATACATACAAATACATATACATACAAATACATATACATACAAATACATATACATACATACATACATATATATATATATATATATATGTATATATGTATATATATATGTATATATATATATGTATATATATGTATA
>JBBPBX010080766.1:0-12096 GCA_038048925.1 Garcialebias charrua | reverse complement strand
ATATCTATGACTATAGTAGGCTCTTTGCACGTCAACTTCCGTGTTCCGGTCAATGCGGACCGCTCACTTCCGGTCTGTTGAACATGGCGTTTTATTCGAGGTGTTCGTGTTTGCAGGGCTTGCCCAAGCTGACTATTAACGATGTTAATCGCATTTGTAAGTCTCATCCAAAGCTCCAACGACTAAATTAGAGAAAGGCTTTAAGATGTATGCCTCGTCTTACATCCACAAACACGAAGGTGAGTTTTACTTTGCTTCGATTGTGTGGCTAACGTTAGCTTTAGCTAATGCTAGCAGGCATTTTTACCGGTGATTTTAGTATAAAATGTACCAATAAAGTACCTGAACATTCTCAGTTATTCAATCGGACAATGTTTAACCTAATAATTTCTATTTGTGTTCAGTATATATTGCTTTTTTGCTGTTGATAGTGTCAAACAGAGACGAGGTAACAGGACAGGTTGCGGTTCTTTTTGCTTCAGATCCATGAAGAAACACAACAAACCTCATAGTTTAAAAAGGCAGCACTGGTAATTTGTCAGAGTTCGAGTTCAGCTGACTGTTCTGGTTCAAATTTATTATATGGCCATGTTCCATGGGTTCCGTGTTATGTTATTTATTTATTTTTTTTGCATGCATTTTGTTAAGAGCTCAAAAGGGACCGTGTTTACAGCCCCCTCCTCATTTTATCATGACATTTTTTTCATCATAACATTAAAAGCAAGACTAGTTTCACATGTTTTGTTTTAATGTAAACATGAGTTCCATTTGATCACAGTATTTTTCACTGTTTTAAGGAGGGCACTCCATTTCATGCCAACAATTTGAAAGAAAACCTTAACAAAATGTGTAATATGATCTGTCAACAGGTAGTCCTCAAGAGATTCCGTTCCTGTTGTAATGGTGACGTGCAGTTGTTCCTGTGTGGCTGGTTCTGGATTTCACAGGGTGCAAAACCAGGTCCAGTTGGCACGATTTGGGCCTGTGCAGGGTCGAATGTGTAAAAGAGGATTACGGTAAATAATACTGGCAATACAGTATTATAATTTTCATGTCTTGCTACCTTACATATATTTTAGCCCCGAGTTAAATACATCTGTGTGATGTTTTATTCAAAGGAGTACGGGTACCCTCTTCAGAGGAACGACTGGCTCTCTTCCTGACCTGACTGCTTAGAGTGGCAGAGGTATATAGTACTGCGATTTGGACACATCATCTGTCACCAACCGAGAGTGTCTGGCAGCGACTGGATGGAAGACATGGAAGATCAAAAAATATATATTTTTTGTTACACAAAAAAATGTAACGCGTTTCAGATGACAAAAAAGTTTACAGTAGTAAAAACAAAAATGATCTATTTAAAGAAAGGCATACACTATCTTAATTTTCCGTCATGCTTCAGAAATTCTTTTATGTCCAAAAATGGGATTTGGGACAATCACACTTTATTTGGCCAAGTTTAATGAATGGATGTGCCACACATTTAGTTTTTGAATAGGTTGTGTGCTGTAGATGACACAGTACCTGATGGAAACTGGCAGTGTGTTCCATGACTGCGTGCCTCTGATGGACACCACCATTTGGCCAAATTTAGTCCTGCGCCGTTGCACATCACAATCTCCTCTGGTCAGTGCTCTTGTGTTTACTGTACTTGTATTTTACCATGTTTTTTTTATAAAAGCAAGTGAAATGTGAAAAACAAGAAATGTTTATTTGTCTTCACATTTATTCATGAAATTTGATAACATGCAATCAGTTCATAACAATAAAAATACATTTAAATGCTTCTGTGTGAACTCATTTCGTGTGGACAATGTCCATCAGAAATTCTTTCCCTTAGCCCATGCACTGACAAGAAGTTTATTTTGATAATTAACCATCAGGCAAGCCACTGTAAAAAGTTCATTAATATCTAAAAAAGCTAAGTCTGGTCCTCTGGACGTGCAAAAAACAAACACTGTCTACAGTATTTGTTTTTTGAATGTCCAGAGGACCAGACTTAGCTTTTTTTTTTAAAGATTTTTCTACCTGGATTATTGAGCATGCATCAGGGTAAGTTCATTAAGCACTTTTCCAGCACTTTGTGTGGACTTGTTCCTGTTTAAAGTGCTTTATAAATAAAATGGTATGGTATGGTATTAATACTTCCAACAATTGATAGTGGGATATCAATTGTTGATATCACGCTATCAACAATATTATGCATATATACACATAATATATATGTATACACATATATATTATGTGTATACTGTATACACATAATATATATGTGTATATACACATATACAGTATGTGCATATACACATAATATATATGTGTATATATACACATGTATATATACACATGTATGTGTATGTATACACATGTATGTGTATATACAGTATACACATAATATGTGTATATATACCCATACATGTGTATATATGCAATCACTTCGGATTGCACGCTCAATGTGAACTCGCAGACGTGCAATTTTCTGTGTCTGGAGGATCCTCCGTGGAAACTAAAGAATCCGGGAAAAAAAATAAAATCCGAGAAAAAAAAGTCCGTGGAAACTTAAAACACCATTACATCAGCGTGCTTAGGGACACAACAGTGTTCGTGATAATGTTTAACTTGCTTCTGAAACGCGAGTTTCTCTTTCCTAGCTGTCATAGTTCCTCAAAGCGGAAGCTAGCGACCCGTTTCCGCTCAAGCGGATATGACGTCAGCGCCGTAGGTGCAAAGAGCCTATTAATGAAACTCTCAGAAAGTAATTGACTCTCAAGACCATCGTGAATGAGATATATCTTCCTTCAGCCTCTTGTTTAAGCAGCTACAAAAACAGTATGTTGCTGAAATACGTATTTAAAGTAAATTAGTATTTCAGCCTGGCTGCGGTTATTGTTCTGCTGGCTAGTGAGCGCATGTGTGTTAACAGACGCGACGCAAACATCGTGAGGATGCGGGGCCTGTCTCTTTGAAAAACCATCCAGGAACTAAGCCAAAAAAAAAAAAAAAACGTAGCATATATGGCTTATTTAAACGCTAGAATAACCTAACCTGCAGTGTTTTACTTGCCTCAAATTATCTGCCTCAGCAGCATACACGACACACCCGTTTTAGCTCGTTGTTAGCTTAGCTTTTAGCAACAGCAGGTTTTGTTCATTCAACTGAACAGAGCTAAAAAAGCTAGCAAATAAACAAAACCGAACCGACCTTCAACTTCCAACTGAATGTCCAGTCGTCGTCCAGAGTCAGACCAGTCGACGTCTAATAAAAAGCAAGTTTTACGAGCGCTGAGTCCAACACAACAACAGCTTCTTGTCCAACAGTTGAAAGGAAATGGCTACATTTGAAAGAAGCGCGCGAAGCAAGAGGCGTTGATTGGTTGGATATGATCACATGCTACTTCACCCGATAAACAAGAGTGGCGTTGATTGGTTAGGACAAAGTTCACATGCAACCTGACAAGCAAGAGTGGCGTTGATTGGTTGGGACGTACATGATCACGTTCTACCCCCAATAACGCATGAGACCACAAACAGAAAAATGGTAGAAAGCAAACACGCCTGGAGTAACGCAGAATAAAATTGAATAATGATAATAATAATAATGATGATAATAATAATACCCTGATGCATGCTCAATAATAATAATAATATACTATATATATATATATATATATATATATATATATATATATATATATATATATATACAACAATATAAAAAAACAGCTCGAGCTGTTTCAAAAAACTGACAAAACGTTTAAAACAGAAGTACTAAAAATAAACCAGTGTGAAAATACTTTGTGTAAAATATCTTGGCCAAAAGTTTAAACATAAGTATAGATTAAGTATACTTAGACTTTTAGTTTATTTTTAGTATAAGTCAAGTATTGTGTAAAATAAACTTGGCTAAGTATACTTTTGATAAGTACCTAAAAAGTATACTGAAAGTATACTCTTATTTTTTTAGTTTAAAATTAGTGTACTTTAAGTATACTTGCATATACTACTTTTTGGTAAGGGAAGTTTGAGGCAATCCTGGCCAAAGTGGTTCAAAATACCCTGATGCATGCTCAATAATCCAGGTAGAAAAATCCAAAAAAGCTAAGTCTGGTCCTCTGGACATTCAAAAAAACAAAACAAAACAAAGCAAAAAAACTGTAGAAACGTTTCGTCTTTCGTCCGAAAGACTTCCTCAGTCTGAGAAGCTGTGTTCAGCTCAGTCTTATAAATAGCACCCTCCCACAGTGGATCAACCAGTTGGCTGATGACAGCCGAAACCAGCTGCTCACATGATCAAGGAGGACCATCAGCCTGACGATGGATCGTTAACACCCTGATGGTTGTTTGCTATTCACAGAGGGCTGAGTGATACTAGCAATAACAGCATTGTAAGTGGGGGACAGTTGAACCCGGAGGCCTCCACCTCTGTTTAATGATGGACGGTTTCTTTTCACAAAGATGGCCTCCTTTACTCCTCTCTCAAACCATTGTTCCTCTCTATCAAGGATGTGAACATCTTCATCCCTGAAAGAGTGACCGCTGGCCTGGAGAAGTCTGGTCAGAAGTCTGGTCAGAAGTCAGCTAAGTCTGGTCCAGAGGACCAGACTTAGCTTTTTTGGATTTTTCTACCTGGATTATTGAGCATGCATCAGGGTATACCTTATAATGTTTTGCTAGTTTTTTGATACTTTGTTTAAAAAAAAAATAATAATAATAATATATATATATATATGTCAGGATTTACACAGGACAGAACGAATCCAGTTGTGCAGGCAGGGACTCAGACTCAGAGGTACAAAATGAACACTTTAATAAACATAAATCAAAGAGCTGGCAAGGCAGCAAAACTTACATTTCAACAGAACCATCAGGACGGGACCAAGACAAGACTAGGCTGTACCTAACGACGACGCGACAATAACTGAGACACAGAACAGGGCTTATATACACACAGACAAGACGAGACGATATCAAACACCTGAGGACAATTAACGAAGACACAGAGCAGGAACGGGAAGCTAAACTGAGTCTTTACTAACTGACTACAGGATGACAGAACTGGAGGTAAACTAAGAGTGAATAAACATGAGACTAAACTGGAAGGGAAACTAATAAACTAACTGACTAGGAACTGACTAACAGAGGGGGACGAAGGGAAACTAATAAACTAACTGACTAGGAACTGACTAACAGAGGGGGACGAAGGGAAACTAATAAACTAACTGACTAGGAACTGACTAACAGAGGGGGACGAAGGGAGCCAATCCTTACAGTACCCCCCCCTCAAAGACGCCCCCCGGCGTCCCCAAAGAACACCCCCAAAAAACAAGGCGGGCAGAAGGAGGTACCGCAGGGACGACGGGCACGAAAAAACACAAAGACAGGGGACACAACCCTAAGACTCAGAACACAAAAACGTCCAGGCGGGCAACGGCCCGTCCACCAGGCAGGTCAGGCGGTCGGCCAGGGCATCTCCCCGCAGGCAGGAGCCGGTCAGGCGGTCGGCCGGGATGTCGCCCCACAGGACAGAGCCGGTCAGGCGGTCGGCCGGGATGCTGCCTCTCAGGACGGAGACGGTCAGGCGGTCGGCCGGGATGCCGCCCCTCAGGCAGGAGTTGGTCGGGCGGGCGGCCAGTCAGACGGGCAGCAGGAAAGTAGCCCACCACCAGGAGCCTCCGTCGGTGACGAGACCTCAGGAAAGTCGAAGACGAGGGTAGGACCCTCCATGGTCCACCCAAAACAGGAGCACCCTCATGCGACGGCGAGAGACCCTCTGGAGACGGCGAGAGACCCTCTGGAGACGGCGAGAGACCCTCTGGAGACGGCGAGAGACCCTCTGGAGACGGCGAGAGACCCTTTGGAGACGGCACCTCTTGGGAGGTGACCACCAGGACCCTCCCGGCACAGGAAACTGGAGGAGGTCCCTTCTGGGACCCTTCGGCACAGGCGTCTGGACCCTCCGAAGACGTGGAGGAGGCGTCTGGACCCTCCGAAGACGTGGAGGAAGCGTCTGGACCCTCCGAGGATGTGGAGGAGGCGTCTGGACCCTCCGAGGACGTGGAGGAGGCGTCTGGACCCTCCGAGGACGTGGAGGAGGCGTCTGGACCCTCCGAGGACGTGGTGGAGGCGTCTGGACCCTACGAGGACACTGGACCCTCCGAAGACGTGGTGGAGGCGTCTGGACCCTCCGAAGACGTGGTAGAGGCGTCTGGACCCTCCGAAGACGTGGTGGAGGACTCTGGACCCTCCGAAGACGTGGTGGAGGCGTCTGGACCCTCCGAGGACTCTGGACCCTCCGAAGACGTGGTGGAGGCGTCTGGACCCTCCGAGGACTCTGGACCCTCCGAAGACGTGGTGGAGGCGTCTGGGCCCTCCGAAGACGTGGTGGAGGCGTCTGGGCCCTCCGAAGACGTGGTGGAGGCGTCTGGGCCCTCCGAGGACGTGGAGGCGTCTGGACCCTCCGAGGACGTGGAGGCGTCTGGACCCTCCGAGGACGTGGAGGCGTCTGGACCCTCCGAGGACGTGGAGGCGTCTGGACCCTCCGAGGACGTGGAGGCGTCTGGACCCTCCGAGGACGTGGAGGCGTCTGGACCCTCCGAGGACGTGGAGGCGTCTGGACCCTCCGAGGACGTGGAGGCGTCTGGACCCTCCGAGGACGTGGAGGCGTCTGGACCCTCCGAGGACGTGGAGGCGTCTGGACCCTCCGAGGACGTGGAGGCGTCTGGACCCTCCGAGGACGTGGAGGCGTCTGGACCCTCCGAGGACGTGGAGGCGTCTGGACCCTCCGAGGACGTGGAGGCGTCTGGACCCTCCGAGGACGTGGAGGCGTCCTCCAGGACCCTCTCGGAACAGGATGCGTGAGGGGCGTCCTCCAGGACCCCCTCGGAACAGAATGCGTGAGGGGCGTCCTCCAGGACCCCCTCGGAACAGGATGCGTGAGAGGCGTCCTCCAGGACCCCCTCGGAACAGGATGCGTAGAAGGCGCCCGGGCCCTCCGAGGCTGGAAGCAAGGTGGCAGCACTCTCAGGAGCCGGAGACAGGTCAGCGCCCTCTGGCTGCGAGACCACTGGTCAGCAGGGAGCGTGAGAGGCGTCCTCCTGGACCCTCCCAAGACTGGAACCGTGGGAGGTGTCCTCCTGGACCCTCCCGAGACAGGAACCGTGGGAGGCGTCCTCCTGGACCCTCCCGAGACAGGAACTGTGGGAGGCGTCCTCCTGGACCCTCCCGAGGCATGCTGGAGCTGCAGGAACAAGAGCTGACCGGGAACCCCTCCTGGACTCAGGACCTTCCACGACACAGGTGAAGTGAGGGGCATCCTCCCGGACCCCCTCGGAACAGGATACGCGAGGGGCATCCTCCTGGACCCCCTCGGAACAGGATACGTGAGGTGGTCCCTCCAAGGACCCCTCTAGAGACGCTGGAGCTGCAGCAGGTTCTGGAGCTGCAGCAAGTACTGGAGCTGCAGCAGGTTCTGGAGCTGCAGCAGGTTCTGGAGCTTTAGCAGGTTCTGGAGCTGCAGCAGGTTCTGGAGCTGCAGCAGGTTCTGGAGCTGCAGCAGGTTCTGGAGCTGCAGCAGGTTCTGGAGCTGCAGCAGGTTCTGGAGCTGCAGCAGGTTCTGGAGCTGCAGCAGGTTCTGAAGAGCCAAGACCAGGAGCCAAAGAGCTGGAACCAGGAGCCGAAGTACTGACAGCCAACGAGTCTCTACCCCTCCTTCTGCGGCGTCGAGAAGCCCCAATTGCAACAGCCGACGAAGGCCGATCAGTGCCCTCTGCTGGAGACAGACTGATCGTGGCAGTGGCTGCTGGACGTCGGTTGGCAGCTGCTGTAGCTGCTACGAGCTCAGGGCTGGCTGCCGCAGGTGAGGAGTTATCAGACAAAAAACTAGTAGCAGAAAAATCATGAGACACAGAAACAGAAGCAGGAACTGGAGCTGAAGAGTCTGGAGTTGCTGGCTCCTCTGTGGTGGGTGTTTTCATAGACCTAAGATCAACCAGCAGTTGCTGGTAAACAGGAAGCCATGTCAGACCGGGTTGTGATAATATAAATGTCTCCATACAGGAAAACACTGTATCAATACAGTCTGGGTTTTCTCTAGCAGTGTTGAATAACTTGAATAAAGTCTGGTTTACTTGTGGAATGTCAACGGGTTGAAACTGGTGTGAGTTAACAGGAGCGTTTCTTGGTGAAGGTGAAGTGACAGGAACCTTCATCACCCCTGACGGCTCTCCTAGGGCGACATCTGCTGGAGAGACTGAATAGTGTTCAGTTGGCTGACCTGTGTGCTGGCCCCCCTTCATCTGGTTACTGGTGGATGAACGGGGAGATGAGTGAGCGGCGTGAAGACCCGCCCCCGTGGAGTCGCTGTGACCGGGTTCACCGAACCGAGCTGGAAACGCTGCGAGCGACGGTGGGGCGTCTGTGTCCACTCTCACCGGAAACCTAGGAGGTGAGGCCATGGAACGCGCCCCCACCGGAGCGCTGGAGTCGTGCCCAAAATGCTCGAACTCGCTGGACTGAGCCCGATCAGCTGACCAAGACAGAGGTGTAGGTAAACGCTTCCGGTTCTTCTTTTTACCGCTTTTACGGCGGCGTGGAGACTGGGGAAAAAGAGGAATACACAAATCGTCCTCGCCCTCTCCGGACATCCATCCGGAAATGGCGAGCGGAGCTGGAACGTGAGACAAACAGGGAAAAGACGTCGAGCAGTTCTCACGGGGCTGAACCCGTCCCTCATCCTCGAGAACCCGGAGGGGAGAAGCCATATTCTCCACCCCCCGGCTGAAGTCCTCTTGGGCCGGCGTGGGAACGGTCCGGAAACCACCGCAACGAAACACGGCCCCCTCCATCCACTTGGACATGAGAGGTAGGTGTTTTTAATTCTAAGGAGAACCCTGCCCGCTGGATTCTAAATATGGTCGCGTCGTAACTGTCAGGATTTACACAGGACAGAACGAATCCAGTTGTGCAGGCAGGGACTCAGACTCAGAGGTACAAAATGAACACTTTAATAAACATAAATCAAAGAGCTGGCAAGGCAGCAAAACTTACATTTCAACAGAACCATCAGGACGGGACCAAGACAAGACTAGGCTGTACCTAACGACGACGCGACAATAACTGAGACACAGAACAGGGCTTATATACACACAGACAAGACGAGACAATATCAAACACCTGAGGACAATTAACGAAGACACAGAGCAGGAACGGGAAGCTAAACTGAGTCTTTACTAACTGACTACAGGATGACAGAACTGGAGGTAAACTAAGAGTGAATAAACATGAGACTAAACTGGAAGGGAAACTAATAAACTAACTGACTAGGAACTGACTAACAGAGGGGGACGAAGGGAAACTAATAAACTAACTGACTAGGAACTGACTGACAGAGGGGGACGAAGGGAGCCAATCCTTACAATATATATATATATATTTTTTTTTCTCTTTTGTTTTCTATTGTTTATTGTTTGTTTGTTTATTGTTTAAGGAAATTCTACCATTGCTGTTCATTGTTCTTTAATTTTAGCAGGTCGCTTTCGTAAATGAGCCCATGAGGTTCAAAAGATTTACCTGACTAAATAAAGGTTGAATGAATGAATGAATGAATTTTACTGTGATAATTTAGGTTTCGTTTTGAAATCAATCGCGCTTGTGACGTCACAAGCGCTAGGACAACCCACCTCAACCCTGAGTCCAGCCCCTCACCTAGCAACCCCTGGTTAGGCTCAACCCACTTCTGTATTAAACACATGACTGTTGTTTTTCATGATTTCATCTCATCTTTTGTTTATATGTTCTTAATTTCATGTGTACAGCACTTTGTTGCAGCTGTGTTTTTTTTAAATGGCTTTATAAATAAAGTATAATTGTTATTTTTATGTTTTAGTTCAATTTTTAGTGTATTTGCGATCGCTCCCAACGCGCAGCCGGCAAAAATTAAACGAGCAGACCCCCGGCGTAGGGACCGGTTGCGACGGGACCCTCTTCTGGCGCGATGGAGCGGAGCTTCAACTGTACAGCCTCGCTGCAGCCTCGCAGCAGCCTCGCAGCAGCGAGGACCTTCTCCTTACGGATTAATTTACGGGAGACACTTGGTGAACTTTGTGTTGTCTTGACTGGAACAGCGATAACTCCCAAAATCGCCGCGTGCAACGAGCGGAGCTGGCGAACACCGGAAGAGGAACAAGCTAACATTAGCATCGGATTCGGGTGGTCTCATGCTAAAAGGAGCAGCAAATTGCGGCGCGCTCAGACGGGTTTCGGTAAGTTATCTTAAGCTAGCACTAACAGTAAGTCAAATGAGTAATAAAAAAAGAGCTAATTTTAAAACAACAACACATTACAGATACTGGCTGTTACAGAGGGCGTAAACAGATCTTTGAAGGGCGTGGACTTCAGAACTTGTATCAGAAACCGGTCGTTCAAAACGAAAGTTAAAAATGGCAGAATTAAAAAGGGTATAATTAATTATCTAAGAATTATTTTGTGTATTAAAATGAATTAATATTGTCAAGATAGCACACAGACATAACCCCCCCGTTGATAATGTAAACATCTCCCGCGGAGCTTTTGTTTGAACACATGCACACAGCACGCACACGCAGACAGCCGGCATTTTAACAATGGCGGTGGACTGGACAGTGGACACACGCACCACTTTCTGAACTATAGCTGATGGAATATATTTTGATTCTCATATTTAATTATTCTACACCTTACCTGCATCTGTGTTGGAAGAGAGCAGCTGCCTGGATCCAGTTGTCGCTGTTAACGAGGCAGTCGGACATTTCACGTGTCACGCTGCACTATAACATACTAAATGTGCTATATATTAACAGTTTAACAATAATAAACAGTATTTATGTTAGCGTGGGAGATATTTAAATTTATCTGAGCTAAATGAAGCTATCTGGACTCGTTACGTCATGCCTAACATGCTGCTGAAAATGAAGACACCAGGTTGATTTTTAATTTATTTATTTATTCAACACCACACCACAAACTCATGTCACAAACACTGAGAATTGAATTGAACACTTTTAAAAACACGTTAACCGAACTTTAATGAACTGGACTCTGTTGTTTTCATCCTGGTGGACATTGGACCCACATCCGGTTCGCTTCGTGGAACGACAGCTTCGACCTCGCAGGAAAAAAATAAAAATAAAACCTCAGTTGGTTGTTCTGTGATCGAACTAAACACAAGGAAACATTATTAAGAACATTGTTTACCTTGTAGCGCTGCTGGAAATCAGCTGATTCTCACGGACTAAAGTCAGACATGTTGACGCGGTTCCGGTCCAGTCAGCAACTGGTGTGCAGCTTGTTAGATGAAGCGGTCCCACTTGGTGTCAAATCTGTTGACTCTTATCCAAATTCCAGCTTTAACTTGTTGTTAACTTGTTGACAACAACTTGTAGTAGCTGAACTTTTAGCCAGAGAGGAAAACAGGCTGCCTCGTCTGCTCTGTTTACCTCAGGCAGCACGCATGCGCAGTAGTGAAGGTTCCAAAAATCACAGCGCCATCTAATGGCCCAGCATGGTAACTACAGTGAAATCATGAGGACGGGGGGTGGGGGGGAGAGAGTCGTATCCACAGAATTCACCCATGTCAACGCAAAACTTTCAACCTAATTAACATACCCACAAGTTCCGTTTCCCCCACACAGTGTCCGTGTTAACAGGGCCTAAGAGACCATGAGCTGCACACTCATGCTCAGTAGGTGGCGGTATGCACCTATCAGTTGCTTGCAATCCACCAATAAACTGAAGAAGAAGAAGAAGGGTGGGGGGAAAAAAACCACAAAGAAGAAGTGTTGGTGCTGAAGCATGAATAAAAATGACCAGTCAGCATCCGGACCATGTCCTCAGAATAACATAGTGATCCGTCTCTATCAGGTAAATAAAATGATAAACTATGTCTCATACCAGCATTACGGCAGCTAACAAGTTATATTCTATTTATTATTTTTTCTTATGCTACATCCAGACCGAACGCCTTTTCAACGGCAAAAAAGCTCGACACGCACGCAAGTGGACGCACTGGACCCAGTGGTGTCCTGACCATAACGTGAAATTGCGGCTGCGTTGCGGCGGCGGG
>JBBPBX010080765.1:0-16094 GCA_038048925.1 Garcialebias charrua | reverse complement strand
CACAATTTTTGCAAACAATAAACCTTGGATCTCCAAATCAGTTAAA
Source organism: Garcialebias charrua (assembly GCA_038048925.1). Lineage (NCBI taxonomy): Eukaryota > Metazoa > Chordata > Actinopteri > Cyprinodontiformes > Rivulidae > Garcialebias > Garcialebias charrua. The sequence goes on along the minus strand of JBBPBX010080765.1, from coordinate 16,048 downwards.
AAAACAATAAATTTATGCAACATTAGCTTTAAAAAGGGGGATTTGACTCAATACCACATACTAAAAAAACAAGTGAGGAAGGAATTAAAAGTAGCTAAAGTAAACTATAAGGAGAGGTGGAAAACATGTTCAGGTCCAATAACTCCCGGCTGGCGTGGGAGGGCGTTAAATCCATGATGGGAATGCCAAATAAGAAAACTCACATCACTCTTAACTCCTCGTCCGCCGTGGAACTGTCAAATGATTTTAATTTGTTTTACAATCGTTTTAACACTAATGATTTTACAGAGGAGCTTTCTGTTTTTAAAGAAACGTCGTCAGGTGCAACAATGACCATTGATATCGAAAGTGTAGTTAACATGTTTTTAAAGACTAAAGAAAGGAAAAGTCCGGGTCCTGATGGTATAGGGGGTCGTATTCTTAAGAACTGTGCCCTGCAGCTTGCAGACATCTTCTGTTTTCTTTTTAACATGTCTCTTCAAACCTGCACGGTCCCACAGCTCTGGAAAGACTCTGTCATTGTTCCGATCCCAAAATCCAAGACTGCTCAGTCCCTGAACGATTTCAGGCCTGTTGCCCTGACTTCTTTAGTCATGAAGTCATTTGAAAAACTGGTTCACAAGACCCTCTTGTCAAAAGTTGAAGATCATTTGGACCCACTTCAATTTGCTTATCGTTCACATAGAGGGGTGGAGGACGCAACAGGAACTCTTTTAAATAAGGTTTTAGGACACCTTGAAGGTGCAAAAACATTTGTAAGATTGCTTTTTATCGACTTTTCATCTGCTTTTAACTGTATCCAGCCCCACATTTTAGCAGAGAAATTACAAAGTCTGTACGGTCTTGACTTCGGCCTCATATGTTGGCTTGTGGACTTTTTAACTGCTCGGTCTCAGAGGGTGAGAGTTAATGGAGTCCTCTCTGATGTCCTTCTGTCCTCTATGGTTCCTCAGGGCTGTGTTCTTTCGCCTCTTTTATTTATTTTATACACAAACGATTGTTGCAGCCATTTCCCTCAGCGTCACATTGTCAAGTTTGCAGATGACTCTGTCATCCTGTCTCTTCTGAGCAGTGATGACCCAGACCCCGGGCCTGTGATTGGGGACTTCACAGAATGGTGTGAGTCTTCCTTTTTAAAACTAAATGTTTCTAAAACAAAGGAGATGATAATCGATTTCAGGAAAAATTCTTCAGTAACAGCTCCCGTGGTCATTAACGGTGAAGCTGTGGAGGTAGTGCAACAATATAAATACCTGGGAACTGTTTTCGATGATAAATTGACCTTTGACCTTCATGTGAATTCCCTTTGTAAAAAGGCCCACCAAAGAATGTATTTTTATCGGAAGCTTTGTGGTTTTAATGTTGATTCAACTTTTATGAGAATGTTTTATTCATGTTTTATTGAGTCTATTTTAACCTTTTCCTTCATCTGTTGGTTTGGACTTTTGACCTGTAAGAACAAAAGCAAACTCTCGGGGATTGTCAGGATGTGCAGCAAAACTGCTGGCATAGACCTAAGGAACCTCGCAGACCTACACAAGGTGAGGTCAGTGAACAAGGCCAGGCAGATTCTGGCAAACCCTGATCACCCACTCCATGACGAGTTCAGGTTGCTTCCATCTGGACGCAGGTTTCTACAACCCAAATGTAGAACAAACAGATTTAAAAACTCATTTATCCCAGTAGCAATCAGGTTTCTTAATGCACACTAATTTTAACACTGTTATTTTAATGTTTTATTGTCTTGTGTTTATATGTGTATGTGTGTGTAAGTGCATTGTGGAATGGGTGGTGGCCGAGGGCGGGGACCCTGGCGGTCTGATCCTCGGCTACAGAAGCTGGCCATTGGGACATGGAATGTCACCTCTCTGGTGGGGAAGGAGCCTGAGCTAGTGTGTGAGGTTGAGAGGTTCCGGCTAGAAATAGTCGGACTCACCTCAACGCATGGCTCTGGCTCTGGAACCAGTTTCCTTGAGAGGGGTTGGACACTCTTCCACTCTGGAGTTGCCCCTGGTGAGAGGCGCCGAGCAGGAGTGGGCATACTTGTTGCCCCCCATCTTGGTGCCTGTACGTTGGGGTTCACCCCGGTGAACGAGAGGGTAGCCTCCCTTCGCCTACGTGTGGGGGGACGGGCTCTGACTGTTGTTTGTGCCTATGCGCCGAACGGCAGCGCAGATTACCCACCCTTTTTGGAGTCCTTGGAGGGGGTATTGGAGGGTGCGCCTCCTGGGGACTCCCTTGTTCTGCTGGGGGACTTCAACGCTCACGTGGGCAATGACAGTGAGACCTGGAGGGGTGTGGTTGGGAGGAACGGCCCCCCTGATCTGAACCCGAGTGGTGTTCTGTTGTTGGACTTCTGTGCTCGTCATGGATTGTCCATAACGAACACCATGTTCAGGCATAAGGGTGTCCATATGTGCTCTTGGCACCAGGACACCCTAGGTCGTAGTTCAATGATCGACTTTGTTGTCGTCTCATCTGATCTGCGGCCGCATGTCCTGGACACTCGGGTGAAGAGAGGGGCGGAGCTGTCAACTGACCACTACCTGGTGGTGAGTTGGCTCCGATGGTGGGGGAGGATGCCGGTCAGACCTGGCAGACCCAAACGTATTGTGAGGGTCTGCTGGGAACGTCTGGCAGAGTCTCCCGTAAGACGGAGCTTTAACTCCCACCTCCGGGAGAGCTTTGAACACGTTCCGAGGGAGGCGGGGGACATTGAGCCCGAGTGGGCCATGTTTCGCGCCTCTATTGTCGAGGCAGCTTATCGGAGTTGTGGCCGCAAGGTTGTTGGTGCCTGTCGTGGTGGCAACCCTCGAACCCGGTGGTGGACACCGGCGGTGAGGGATGCTGTCAAGCTGAAGAAGGAGTCCTATTGGGCCTTTTTGGCCTGTGGGACCCCGGAAGCAGCAGATAGGTACCGGCAGTCCAAGCGGCATGCGGCTCGGGTGGTTGCTGAGGCAAAAACTCGGGCGTGGGAGGAGTTCGGAGAGGCCATGGAGAATGACTTCCGTACGGCTTTGAGGCGATTCTGGTCCACCATCCGGCGTCTCAGGGGGGGAAAGCGGTACGCGACCAACACCATTTATGGTGGGGATGGCGTGCTGTTGACCTCAACTCGGGATGTTGTGAGTCGGTGGGCGGAATACTTCGAAGACCTCCTCAATCCTACTGGCACGTCTTCCACTGAGGAAGCGGAGCCTGGGGACTTTGGGTCGGGCTCTCCAATCTCTGGTGCTGAGGTCGCCGAGGTGGTTAAAAAGCTCCGCGGTGGCAAGGCTCCGGGGGTGGATGAGATTCGTCCTGAGTTCCTTAGGGCTCTGGATGTTGTGGGGTTGTGTTGGCTTACGCGACTCTGCAATATCGCGTGGACATCGGGGGCAGTTCCCTTGGATTGGCAGACTGGGGTGGTGGTTCCCCTATTCAAAAAGGGGGACCGTAGGGTGTGTTCCAACTATAGAGGGATCACACTCTTAAGCCTCCCTGGTAAGGTCTATTCAGGGGTTCTGGAGAGGAGGGTCCGTCGGATAGTCGAACCTCGGATTCAGGAGGAGCAGTGTGGTTTTCGTCCTGGTCGTGGAACACTAGACCAGCTCTACACCCTCAACAGGGTCCTGGAGGGTGCGTGGGAGTTTGCCCAACCAGTTTACATGTGCTTTGTAGACTTGGAAAAGGCATTCGACCGCGTCCCTCGGGGGGTTCTGTGGCGGGTACTCCGGGAGTATGGGGTACCAGGCCCATTGATATGGGCTGTTAGGTCCCTGTACGACCGGTGTCAGAGCTTGGTCCGCATTGCCGGCAGTAAGTCAGGCTCGTTTCCGGTGAGAGTTGGACTCCGCCAAGGTTGCCCTTTGTCACCGATTCTGTTTATAACTTTTATGGACAGAATTTCTAGGCGCAGCCAAGGTGTTGAGAGGATCCGTTTTGGTGGCCTTAGAATCGCTTCTCTGTTTTTTGCAGATGATGTGGTCCTATTGGCTTCATCAGCTCGTGATCTACAGCTTTCGCTGGAGCGGTTTGCAGCTGAATGTGATGCGGCCGGGATGAGGATCAGTTCCTCCAAATCCGAGGCCATGGTCTTGAGCCGGAAAAGGGTAGCGTGCCCTCTCCGGGTCGGGGAGGAGGTCCTTACCCAAGTGGAGGAGTTTAAGTATCTCGGGATCTTGTTCACGAATGAGGGAAAACTGGAGCGTGAGATCGATAGGCGGATAGGTGCAGCGTCCGCAGTGAAGCGGGCGCTGTACCGGTCTGTCGTGGTGAAGAGAGAGCTGAGTCAAAAGGCAAAGCTCTCAATTTACCGATCGATCTACGTTCCCACCCTCATCTATGGTCATGAGCTTTGGGTTATGACCGAAAGAACAAGATCTCGGATACAAGCGGCTGAAATGAGTTTTCTCCGCAGGGTGGCTGGACTCTCCCTTAGAGATAGGGTGAGAAGCTCAGTCATCCGGGAGGGACTCGGAGTAGAGCCGCTGCTTCTCCACATCGAGAGGAGCCAGTTGAGGTGGCTCGGGCATCTGGTTAGGATGCCTCCTGGACGCCTCCCTGGTGAGGTGTTCCGGGCATGTCCCACCGGGAGGAGACCCAGAGGAAGACCCAGGACACGCTGGAGGGACTATGTTTCTCGGCTGGCCTGGGAACGCCTTGGGATTCCCCCAGAGGAGCTGCTCCAAGTGGCTGGGGAGAGGGAAGTCTGGGCCTCCCTACTTAGGCTGCTACCCCCGCGACCCGACCCCGGATAAGCGGAAGAAATGGATGGATGGATGGATGGATGTGTAAGTGCATATGTATGTATGAAACTGTGCACACCTATTGACTGCAAATCTAATTGCCCCTCGGGGATAATAAAGGAACTTGAATCTTGAATCTTTATCACCCTTTCACTGTATTTTGGGAGCTAAAGTGGACAATGCAAAGAACACCCATAACACTAAACTTATAGGAACATGTCTACATACTGCAAGGAAGGCCATCCTCAAGTTTTGGATATCACAGGAAGCCCCGACATTGAGTGACTGGTATATATAACGAGCTTCTGAGGATACTTCCTCTGGAAAAACTGACCTACACCTTACGGGATGAAAGTGAGAGATTTGTTAGGATATGGAAACCACTCCTGGACAGACTGGATCCCACAGGCCTCAACTTTACATAGGGGATGACATGCTGCCTCATAATATTTTAATTATTAATATTACTATTATTTCTAGTTCTTTTCTTAGTTGAGCTGTCTGTATTTTTTTTTCTCTTTTGTTTTTATTTTATTTTTTTATGCTTTTTGGTTATTGTAGAACCTGCTGTGTGTTTACCTGTTTTATTGAAATTGTTTATGTTGGGAGGGGAAAAGAAAAAGTTGGGGTTTCTCTATACATATATCCTATAATTAACAGATGTGTTTGTATTTGCTATGAGAGCCTCAATAAATAAATTTGGAAAAAAAAACACACAAAAAAACACCACAAAGACATTTACGATGGTTGCATGGCTAGAATGACAACAATCAGACCTTCAACTTCAAGTAAGCAAAGTATCAGCCGACAGGGATCACTGACCCAACTGTTTGAACGTCAAACTGTAATTTTTTTATATCTAATTTTTTTATATTTATTAACTGTCATGTGAAGTTTGACAGTAGTTAGGAAGTTCACTTAACATGTTTACTATTATGTTTATGAAAGAAGAAAAAATAGAAATGGTGAAAAGAAAAGGCATAGGTTTGTTTGCTTTATTGTAATCTCTGCTTTAAATAAATCTGACATTATTTATTATGAAACAGATTGATTTATTGCACTCTGCCATTACCTGCACGTGTGTTTGTTGAAAAATACTTGAGAAGATATTAAAAATAATCACGTTTTAAATCGCAATTTATAGAAAAAAAATTGCAATTAGAATATTTTCCAAAATCGTTCAGCCCTATCCAACACTAAGATTTTCATGCTTTGTGTTTTTTATCAAAAATTTGCATAAGGTTACATTCGTAGCTTTCAAAAATCCAGCAGCAGTGCAAGCAAATGCATTTTAAGATTTTTGTTAATGAAAACTGCATTATAAATTAAATTCATTATTATTATTATTATTATTTTAAAAAATGTCAGTATAATAAATTAAACATATGCGTCTGAAATAAAGTTTTGATTGATTTGATTGATTGATAAACAAAAATTTAAAAAATGGGCGAAAATCCAAATTCCTCTAGGTGTGGATGCACAAATCTGTTATAATAATCTCTTATAAATGGCCTATGCCCTAACTGTGCTGTCCTTAAGAAAAACCACAAAATGCAACCTGTAATTTTTAAATCGGGTAAAATGGTTCAAAAAGGCTGGTTCCTACCACATATCCCATGACTGGATTGGTTTTCCAGGAAAAAGGAGAATAATTCCTACAGCCTTTATTGAAAACGGTCATCAAATGTAATCAATTCCAATCAGAGACTTGTTCAGAGTTATCTGGGGTCAGTGTCTTGAAGGGTGATCATGTGCTGCTGAGCGGTTTTTCATTGCTTTAAAGTTTCCATCATTTGTTGTTTTTTTCAGCTCATCTGCAGTCAAAATCTTCTCCCTTCAATCTTCAGATCTGATCCAAGTATTCAGGGCTTGACAACTGTGTTCCATCTCTGCCCGAAATGACTGACCAACTTACGTCTGCTATCTTTGTCTTTTTAAACTCACCTATTGTCTCTGATTGGCTTGTTTCTGATCTAACATCCATTTTGAAGACCTGTCAATCATTTTGAAGACTTTTCAACAGTTCAAAAGTTTGTTTACTTTTTTTTTTTTCAACGTGTGGTTTTTATGCAACTGCTCAGCTGTCTAAACTGCGTACTTCCACTTGTGTTGTAAGCTAGTAACATTTGATTTGCATAACATCCTCGTGTCCGGACGTCACCCAACCACACCGCTGATCCTGTCAACTTGCTTCAAGTGGCACTGTTTTTCAACTTTGAACTTTGCTCTACTAATCCTAAACGTGAAAACAAACTTACTAATAGAGATGTATAAAAACTTTACTTCTAAAATCACTTAACTTAATTAAAAGGGAAATCCAGATCTAACTTTTACAATCACTTAATGAATACTTCTTTGATCACAAAATAGATTATAAAGGAACTTTTGATTACAAAAATATAACATCTGATTGTTTCAGCACCTTCACAGACATACAACAAATATTTTATTTTAATCAATACACCCACAAAACTTATTTTATTGATCATTCATTTAGTAAGACTGCTTTATTTAAATGTCCACCTCCACCAGACATGTGCAGTCTGACCTCAACACCTGTTTTCATCCACCTAACTTGACACAATGTAACATGTACAAAGCAACCAGGTCCGGGGGAGCCAGCTTGCCCGTCGCAGACAAATTCCAGCAGTTACTTGATGGATTCCTGGACGTGTGGAAGGTCATGTATCTGTCAGTCCTGTCTGTGGAGGATGCTTACATAGTTGGATTTATGATGACAGCAGCTCAATCTGGATGGAGATTCATTGCATGGATCAGTGGAAGGATCAAAACATATTGGATTTGGATCGTCCAGAAAAGACACTCAAGGCTGCTGAAAAAGTAAACTGTCTGCCTGAAGGAAATTCAACAATCAAACTTATCTCAATGTGACTCCCCAAACATCCTTGAGAATGGGCTGACTATCAAATTTCTCCTGGGTCATGAGTAACCGAGGACAACAGCTGCATCTATCGCACCCCCCCTCCCCGGAGAACTCTCTGTGAGCGCTTATCAGAAATGCTGGCTGGAAAACATAATCAGAACTGTGGCTGATCTGAATAAAGGCTCATGGACTTATCTCACCGCCTGGACCTCAAATGCAGATATAATTTGTCTTAACTGTGCTTGCTGGTTTTTCCTTTTTCATATCTAAGATTATCATTCTGATAAGGAATGAGATGGCCGCGCTGATAAACCGCTGCAGCTTCACACACTTAGTCCAGCTTTAGGATGATTGTGCATACATATTCCCATTGTACCTGGTGCAATGTCAATAAAGATATTCTGATATGTACTGTTATTTATTAGTTTTATTTGGGCTCATGGACAATGCAATGCTAAATAAATACAAATGACCGGAACACAGAAGAATATTTCTTAATGGAGCCTGATTAAAGTGAATAATGACAGTAAGCTGTTTTCGTTCTTCATTGGTTTTGTTCCAGCACATTCTTGTCACCAATTCAGTCAATGAGAAGTTGTCAGATGTTGTCAACGCAGGAAAGAACATACCATACCATACCATACCATACCAGTTTATTTATAAAGCACTTAAAAATACAGCAGCAGCCGTCCGAAGTGCTGTACAAGAATAAAAACAAGCACAAAACAATAAAAACAATCAATCTCAATCATATAAATATCAGAACATCACAAGTAAAATAATACAACATTAAAACAGAGATGTGAACTCATTCTGGTTTAAAAGCCAATGAAAACATATGTGTTTTTAAACGAGTTTTAAAAACAGATATTGATGGGGCCTGCCTGACCTTCAGTGGCAGCTCGTTCCACAATTTAGGAGCCAGAGCTGAAAATGCTCTGTCTCCTCTGGTCTTATAAAAGGTACATAAGGAGGAGATACTCAGAAGAGTACAAGGAACAGGCCCAGGAGCTGTTGCCACCAGGCCTAAAGCCGGGTACCGACCGAATCCGTCAAAACGCTCCTGCCGCCCCCTTTTGGCCGCTTGTCACTTTCACACAAAGCCACTGAAGACTGGGGGGAGGCAGAGGAGGGGGTCTGGCTCCTTTTCCGGGTCGGGTTGTTTTGTTTCATGCTGCTGGCAGATAAAATCAGCAGCACGTGAGCCTCGTTACTACTTGAGTGGGTTTTCTACGAGCCGAACTGCAGCTCCGAAAGTCTTTGTTGAGATTAAAACGTTTTTTTTACATTTGGGGTGATCGTACGCTCGAGTGGACAGCAGCAATTGTAAAAATGCCAAGTTTCTTACCAGAGGCTGGTTCCTTCATGGAGGCTCGATGGGGTAAGTTTAAAAAGTCCAAAAAAGTCCCGTTGTCGTTGCGTCATCACATAGCAGAGGCTCTCCCGATTGGTTGTTGCGCTGCGTCGAGCCGCAAAATATCAACTTTGTCGATCTTTGGCGGCTCGACGCTGCTCAACGCGTAGGTTGTTTCGGACACGTGCGTGCGCGGAAAGGAACTGCTGCGTGCTGAAGCGCCGCTTCAAACACTCAAAACGCACCGCTTCACGATACGCCGTGCCTCGATGCGTCTCCACATAGACTTTCAATGTAAACCGGCCGCTTCCGCCGCCCGAAACGTGTTCGGTCGGTACCCGGCATAAGAGATACTACAGCCAGGCTCTGGAGCCGTTACCACCAGGCCGAGGAGCTGCTGCCACCAAGTGTTGCTACCAACATCAGCTTTTTCTCCAGCATAAACAAAAATGTTGAAAAGAAATCTGATGCAAAGATGACCTATGACTGAGAAAGAGTTTGAGGAGTCCTTGGATTTTATGTCTGATGAGATAAAAACAATCTCACAGCAACAGAAACTCATAATAGACAATGGTGGAGGTTAAAGAATTGAAGAGACAGCATATTGAGAAAGACAAACAGATAATGCTCTTGGAACATTGTGTGGCTGAATTAGAACAACACAGTAGAATGAATGATGTTGTAATTAGTGGGCTGGAAACCAAGCTATGACCATGTGCTCGGGCGGTGACACAGGCAAACACTAATGAAAAAATGGATGAAGACCAGGGATCCCTTGAAAAACAGGTAACAACATTCTTCAGTAATAAAGGCATTGCCATTGCATTGAAGCTTGTTAATCTCTTCCACAAAAAAGGGGCGGCCGTGGCGTGGTGGTAATGGCAGTCGTCTCCCGATCGGAAGGTTGGAGGTTCGAATCCCGGTTCCCCACACCATGTGTCGTTGTGTCCCTGGGCAAGACACTTAACCCCGAATTGCTTCCAGTAATGGTGTGGTCACACCGAGAAGCGTTTTTACCTCCAAGCTTCCAGCTTCCATGTAAAGTCAATGGTGGACGCACCTAGGCACCTCCTGGCGTCTGGCGTCAGGTCGCGTGCGTGTTGAGCGTGCTGATGAGCGTTTTTTCGTGCACGTGAACCGGCGTCGGCTTCCAAGTTCCGCTTCAGCTGAGCTGAAGTTTTCGCGGTTCAAACTTTCAAACGCCGCTCAACTCCACCTGATTGGTTGGTGTGTCAACCAATCAGGGAGAGTCGGGGGGCAGAAGAGAGGGGGCAGTGGGAGAGTCCCTATGTGACGCGGAAACGAGGGTGCGCGCGCACTATGTGACGTATTGTTTGTCGGAAAAAAAAAGAAAAGACCCGCGAGCTCGTGAACTATGGAAGAGAAACTCATTGTAGCTGTGTGTTCGCGACAATTCCTTCACGACCAGTCAAGTCTGCTCCACAGAGACGGAAATAAACAGCTCCTCCTCGCCTGGCGGAGTGAGCAGGACTCCGTGTGCAGGGCTCTGTATACCGGTAAGCTCCTCCCACACACCCAGCAGCTTCTGGCTTCTGGCTTTTTGGTCTGAACACGCTGCATTCACAAGTGCGTCCACTTGCGTGCGTGAGGAGCATTTTGGAGGTTCAAAACGCTGTTTGGTGTGACTGTACCAAGATTAGATAAGACTGGAAAGCGCCTTGCATGGCAGTCTGCCGCTTCCGGTGTATGAATGTGTGTATGAATGGATGGTTGGTATTGTAAAGCGCTTTGGGGTCCCTCATAGGGGGCTGGAAAGCGCTATATAAATAAGCTCCATTTACCATTTACCCCATTTACCAAAAAACAAAGGAGTTAAACCAGCAATTCTAATCAGGTTTACCAATGGGAAACAAATATGCTCTCCTAAAACAAGGGAGGAAATTAAAAGGGTCCAATATCTATGTAAAATGAACATCTTACAAAGATTAACGCAGATATAGCAAGACGAGCAAGTCTTCTCAGAAAGCAAAATAAAATGTAGTCAACATGGACCACACACTGAAAGTTATGCACCATAACTCATGTTCCCTGAAGGAAGGGAACTCGGTGCAACATACTTGCTATGGGAATTGTGCCCCCGCGCAATTACCTGAAGGAATACAATCACGCCTTTACGGCTAGGGCGTCAGCGTTGCACCAGAGGCCCCGCCCTCTGGGTATTTAAGCGGCTGACGCCCATCCATCTTTCTCCAAAATTGCACTTCACCGAGCTTTCAGCATTGAAAAGGGCCAGATATGTTGCACCTCGTTCCCTTCCTTCAGGGAACATGAGTTATGGTGCATAACTTTCAGTTCCCTTATCAGTCAGTCACTCGGTGCAACATACTTGCTATGGGAACGTAATTCATTCACGCCCTTGAAATGCTCAGTAAAATGCAAGTGAGAACATCCGCCTTAAAAAGACAGGCATCTCCCGACTGCTTTCTACAAGATATGTAGAGAGCACAGGCTGAGAGGAAAAAATGCCAAATGTAAAGAACATCAGTTTGATGTTTCAACTGGGCATATAGATAAACAACACCAGCTAGAGACAGCCTAAGCGTGCTCCACTAGTGTGAGTACTCATCATCTCCTTTTTCTCCCTGGAACAACCTGAGAAAACAGGAGGAGCAAGAGATCCATTACGTCACAAGTAATTGGGTGACAAAATGTGGAGGCAGAAGACCCAGGTCAAGCATAGGGTAACCTCCCAAGTCCCTAAGGTGAAAAACCTTTTTACTTCCTGTTACATATAGGGCATGACTGACAAGTGGGGCCCATCCTGATGTTGGAGATCAGTTAGGAAGAGGGAAAAACCCTTAAACATCTCCTAGGCAAAACATAAACACCAAGGGGTACCCTTGTGTATGTTATAACTGTTTGTTTTGAGATAAAGCAACCAAAGCCTTAGGCTCTCAGCCAGTTCCCTTCAAAGGCCAGGCTGGAAGTTGCCACAAACCTGGACGTGGGTGTAGAAGCTGCCCACGTGCCTGAGTCAGCAGATCCCTGTGAGGAGGCAATTGCCATGGTATCCCTGATAACATTGAAATAAACTCCGGGAACCACGGTTTCTGTGGCCATCTGGGGGCTATGAGGATCAGGGAGAGAGCTCCCTGGCGCACACGTTCCAGTGTCGGTCCAATCATGGGGACAGGTGGAAAGGCATAGTAGAGAACCCCTGCTGGCCAATCGTGTGCCAGAGCATCCAGTCCCAAAGGTGCGTCTGTTTCCCTCAAGGAGAAGTAGAGGTCACACTGTGAGCTAGCCCTGCAAGCGAACAAGTCCACAGAGGCTCTCCCAAATCGTGACCAGACCTGTCCCACAATCCGTGGGTTCAGGCTCCATTCTGACGCCAAGAGAGGCCCTCTTGAGAGGGCATCTGCTCCATAATTTAGATCACCAAGGACATGAGTCGACCTAAGTGACAAGATTCTTGGGGCACACCACGTGAGCATCCTCTGCGTCAGTCCTAGGAGGGCCCGAGACCTTGTCCCTCCCTCTCTGTTGATGAAGGACACTGTGGTCCCGTTATCTGATTTCACCAGGATGTGCTGTCCAGCAATCAGACCTTTACTGAAGAAGTATTTTAATGACAGGAATACGGCCAGCAACTCCAGGAAGTTGATATGTAATCTCGCTTCCCGTTCATTCCAAAGGCCGCGGGCGTTCTGATTTCTGCAGATCGCCCCCCATCCTGTTTTAGAGGCGTCCGTCGTGATGACTACACGAGACGACACCCTTCCCAGTGAGACCCCTTCCGTGAAAACGGACGGGTCTCTCCAAGATTCCAGGGCCCTCAGGCACTCTGAATCTATCCTAACCTTTCCTGCTTAGGGATGCTCCGATCAGGTTTTATGCAGCCGATCACGATACCGATCACCTATGTGTGCCGATCACCGATACCGATCACCGATCAGATGGATTGACTGTAACTTAATTGGTTTAGTTATGAGTGCTGCTTCTGGCTACAAGATCTGAAAAGAACCATAAAATCACCATAATTTAGACAAAAACATATTTTTACTCATTTTTTTCAGAGAACAAATACAGACAAACTTGCAGGCACAATGCAACAACTATTCAGTTAAAAGTAAAAAAAAAAAACACTTAAATTTAACTCAGTAACACAATCTTTAAAAGACTGAAAACAGTGTAGCTCTCAACAGGCTAAATAGTGCAAAGTCAAATAAATGTCACAACATTGCCTAAATAAAGTAAAAAAAATAAAGTGAGTGCATTCAAATAAATAACCATACATTACAAAATCAAAAATACCTGAGAGCAAGAATTGCTGTTTTGTGCATCAGCAAACATTGTGCATTATCAAAGAAAAAAACTAAATGTTTACCTTACTTTCAATAAAAAAAAACACATCTGTTACTTCTTATATAAAATAAAATACCCCATTTGCTACTTAAATAACATATGGTCTTAAAGACCTTAAAACAGAGAAACAGCAGCAAAATTAAAGTGCATTTGCTTTGAACAGGGAACAATGTTGAACACAGCATTAATAAATTTAAATCTGCAGTATAATAGTTCGTCATTTCTTATCTGGCAACCCCTGCAGTATAATAGTTCGTCATTTCTTATCTGGCAACCCTGACTGGCATGGAAACTAGCCGACCTCGGAGCTGCCGCGACCAGAGAGGGCTGAACGCCGCGAACGGACTGAAGAGCCGTCGACAGGTACCACGAAACAAACTAGTGCACAGACCTCGGAGCTGTTGCGACCGAAGGAGGCTGAGTGCCGTGCAAGAACCGGGGTACCGCTGTCGGGAGCTACGAGCTGGGCTAGCATTGGAGCTACGTGATGGCAGACATGTTTGTTTATGATCTGCTCCCTCTACGCGCATGCACAATTTATGCCCACTGCGCGCCAGGAGCGGGGTGAAAGGGGGAGGGGGACACTACACTGAATGCTGCACAGGCTGTTTTTGTACATGCCTGAAACAGTGTTTGTTTTGTTAACACATACAGTAGGCGAGTCATGTTTGGTGCGCGCACACATGTCACCAGCTCCTAGTAGTATTTTACAAGTAGAGACTGGGCTCAAAAAGTTAGGTTCCCGTACCACGTGGGCGGGCAAACCTGTAAAATTATCAGTTTGTCCTGCTTCATCAGGTCCGAATCTGCTTTCCACATGGGGTCACTGAAGAGGCCCTCAGCCGGTACTGGAAATTTTCACTGTCACCAGCGGGTCTCTTCCGTGGAAGGCCACGCATGTCTTCCTTTGGGGGTGCAAAGCTTTTCCTCGGCAACCCCTCTTGGAGGGCTTCCGCCTGTTTGCGTCTTTGTTCCAGCCTGGCCTGGACGCGTTCCAGGGCTTCCCCGAAGAGTCCCGTCGACTCGATCGGGTGCTGGAGGAAAGTGGACCTCTGATTTTCCGGGAGGTCCAACAATGTTAGCCAAAGATGGCGCTGGGCGACAACTATCTCCGCCATTGCTGTGCCTTGGGAAATGGATCATGCGGAACACGAGGTCAGAGGCACGGCGGGCCTCTCCATGGCCTCCGTTGCGGCCTGCTCGTCTTTTGTTACTTGGATATCCTGCAGTTTTTCTGCCAGGTACGCCTGCACCATGGTCGATGCATTCATTGCGCGAGCCGTGAGGCCCTGAGCCCTGTAGCACTTCTCAAGTTGTTTCTCAGAAGCGCGGCAGGCCCTGCTGGGTAGCGCTGGTTTCGTCCCCGTGGCTGTGGGGGCCAGGTGAGCCGCCAGAGTCTCCTCTATCAGGGGTGCGCTGGCGAGGCCCACTGTCTCCATTCCCGCGACATCAAGGAGTCGGGATAGTGGTAGTGTGATGGGAGCTCTGGGTTCCGCCCAGGAGCGTTTGAGCTCCATGAGGAAGTCCGGAAAAATTGTCATTTTTTGCGACGTTTTCGGCTGCTTCGCATAGAGGTAGTTTCCCGCCAGCCTCGTAGCCTGTTGGCGAGGCGTGGGGTCTGGCCACGCGACCTGCAGGGCGTCCGCCGCCGTATGGCACACGTCGAACCGGGCAGGGACCGACAAGTCCGGTTCCGGTAGGATTTGCGCCAGGTTCTGGGAGGAATCCACACTTTCTCCTCTGTAACCGTATTCTGCGTCTTGGTCAGACACTTCAGGCGTCGAGTCCTCGACGGCAACTAAGGAGTCCAACACATTGTCCTCTCCGACTCGACCGCTGCATTCCAGGTCCACGTTCTCGAGCTCCGGTTCGGGAGCGAGCAGCTTTGTGCGACGTGCGACCTTCAGCGCCGCGGCCTTAGCCATGGATTTAGCCAACGCGTCCGCGCGGTGTTTCCTCACTACCGCCGACATTCGACGGCAGTGGGAGCAGGAGTCGGGGAATTCCAGCGCTTTTCTCGCGTGCAGGATCCCTAGGCAGACAGGACAGGCCTCGTGGGTGTCCGTCGCCGAGAGGGAGTAGCCGCATCCGCTGGGGCATGGGCGCGAGCGAGGGCTCGTCGTCCTGTTGGTTTTCTTCTTCTTTGTCCTCCGTTTTCCCTTCTCGGGAGCCATGTCCGGAGACGAGAAGCGTCGAAGTTGGTCCTAGTTTTCTTTTGTTCGAAGTCGTCCTCTCCGTTGTCTTGCTTTCGCTGGTTAGCCTGCTAATGGTTAGCAGGGGGTTGTGAGGCAGTTAGTGCCGTCGAGCGAAGCAGCTGCGGAAAGAGAAGAAAACGTTGAGGTAAGTAGAAAAACGCTGGACTAGCTTTCGCCAGCCCAGCAGTACGCAGTAAAATTTCTCTGTACACTTAGTGTAGGGAGCAAGCTCACCTCAGTCGAGCGATGCGACAACAGAGAAGTCCCACGAAGTTCAATTGTTAAACGAGGTGAAGGGCAAAAAATAGAAAGATGGATGGGCGTCAGCCGCTTAAATACCCAGAGGGCGGGGCCTCTGGCGCGACGCTGACGCCCTAGCTGTAAAGGCGTGATTGTATTCCTTCAGGTAATCGCGCGGGGGCGCAATTCCCATAGCAAGTATGTTGAACCGAGTGACTGACTGATAAGGGAACTGTAAGGTGTGTGTAACCCAGAAGAGAAAACATCCATCAAAGCACTTGCACTCTTTTATTTAATGAATAAGCAAAACTTTTGTTTTGGA
>JBBPBX010080763.1:0-16095 GCA_038048925.1 Garcialebias charrua | reverse complement strand
TCAACCCCTCTGACCTCTGGCGTACCACAGGGATCTATTCTAGGGCCAGTCCTCTTCTCTCTTTACATGCTGCCATTAGGATCAATCATTGCACGTCATAACCTGTCTTTTCACATGTATGCAGACGATTTACAAATCTATCTGCCAGTCACTCCCAACCCCTCACTCAGTTCAAACACTCTTGTCAACTGCTTAAATGACATTAAGCACTGGCTCTCTCAAAACTTCCTCCACCTAAACACAGATAAAACTGAATGCATTTTATTTGGTGCACCTGATGACACCAGCAACATCCTTCCCAGTCCCAATGTTGGTTTCCCCCTCCCCCACTTCAACCCGGTGGTCAGAAATCTTGGAGTGCAGCTTGACTCCAACTTAAAGTTTGATAAACAGATCAGTTCTGTTGTCAAGACCAGCTTCTTTCAACTCCGACTGCTCTCCAAAGTCAAGTCATTTCTCAGCCGTGCTGATCTGGAGAAGGCCATCCATGCCTTTGTGACCTCCAGACTTGATTATTGTAATGCTTTGTATGTTGGTATTAATCAATCCTCCATCTCCAGATTACAGCTTGTACAGAACTCTGCCGCGCGCCTTTTGACCAACACACGAAAATATGAACACATCACTCCTGTCCTGTCCTCTTTACACTGGCTCCCGGTTCAGTTCAGGATACAGTTCAAGCTGCTCCTGTTTGTTTTCAAAGCTCTGAATGGACTTGCACCTCTGTACATCTCAGAACTTTTGAAAGCCCATCAGCCCAGCAGAGCTTTACGATCTGCCAGTCAACACCTGCTGGAGGTCCCTCACTCAAGGTACAAACAATGGGGAGACCGGTCATTTTCTGTTGCCGGCCCTAAAGCCTGGAACAGTCTCCCCCTTGAGCTGCGTGCCACCTCTGATCTGACTCTGTTCAAAACCAGACTGAAGACACACTTGTTCAAAAAAGCTTTCAGTGTGTAACTTTTATTATTTTTGGTATTTTAGTATGTAGCATTTTTTATTTCCATTGCCTTTTTATTTCCTCTAGTTCAAATAAGCTTCCAGTGTGCAACTGTTATTACTTTTGGGATTTTAATATGTAACATTTTTTATCTACATTGCCTTTTTATTTCCTCTTGTTCAAAAAGTTTTAGTTTGTAGAATTTTTTTTATTTCCATTGCCTTCTTTTATTGCTGTTGTTTCTTATTCTATTTTCATTGATTTATTGTTCCAGTTTTTTTCATCCTTTTATCCTGTTAAGCACCTTGGTCAATGCAAGGCATTGTTGGAAGGTGCTATACAAATAAAGTTTATTATTATTATTATTATTATTATTCGTAAAACCATATCAAAAGCCCAACATCGACCTGGTCCGCCCAGCAAGCACAGTATTATGGCCCGACCCAGCCCGGATTTTGGGTCAGGCTGGGCACAGACATACCACCTGTATTTTAGAAACAACATGACCTCAATGAAGTGATCTCAGTGTTTTACTATATGCAGTGGTGAGATGCTACTAAGTACAAGTACTTCTTTTTTCCATGTATCTGTACTTTACTTAAGTAGAGTTAAACGTGGGTACTTTCGACTTTTACTCCACTACATTTGTTTGTTTATTCATTCATTTCATTTCAATTAAAACAAGACATATTCAAAACAATTAAATAAAATGACTATAAAATGAAAGGTAGCAGAAGAAGAATAAATTCTTATCATTTCTGCCCCTTCTTAACTATATCAAATCAAAACAATCAATTCAAAAAATACATAATACAATAAACCACAAAATTATCACAATTTTTCAATATAATTTCTAAATATCAGCAAAGCTTATATATATCTCATCAGCAAAACATTCTTTATCTTTTTTTAATACAACTAATGATTTCTCCTTTTTTACATCATCGTCCAAACTATTCCATAAACTAATTCCCTTCATTAACGTAGACCTACCCTTTAAACTTGTTCTATACCTCTTCTTTACAAAAATATCTGTTCCCTTTAAATTATAACAACTATTTCTTTTAACAAAATTCACTTGTATGTTTGACGGTAAATTTTGATTCTGAGCCCTGTACATCAGCAATAGAACATTGTAATCCACCAAATCAAAAAACTTAAGAATTTTCAGTTGATAAAACAAAATACTTGAAGGATGACGATAATGCTTTCTTGAGATCACTCTTATTACTCTTTTTTGTAAAATAAAAATAGGCTTGGTTGTTGTTTTACAAGCTGTACCCCAGATACCAACACAATAAATCAGATGTGGCACAACAATCGTATTGTACAGCAAACACAATGCCTTGTCAGTCAAAAATTCCCGTACTTTATACAGCACTGCCATAGATTTAGAGATTTTAGTTCTTACAACATTGATATGTTTTTTCCATGTCAATTTATCATCAATAATCACTCCCAAGAACTTTACTTCACTCACTCTACGTATCTCCACATCATCAATTTTGAATAGAAAATCTACAGTTGGCTTTTTTTTACTAAATATCATATAGTTAGTTTTTTCAATGTTCAATGATAATTTATTTAAGTTAAACCAAGTTTGAATTTTTGCAAACTCTAACCTCATTAATTCGAACATATGATTCAGGTCTTTACCAGAACAAAGGAAAGTAGTATCGTCTGCAAATAAAACACACTTAAGGATACTAGACACCTTAACTAAATCGTTTACATACAATATGAACAGCTTAGGCCCAAGAACTGAACCCTGCGGTACTCCACATGACACATTGGATAGATGAGATCTAATATCTTCGATCTGTACAAACTGTTTTCTATCTTTTAAGTAACTAGATATCCACTGTATGGCTTGACCTCTAATACCATATTGTTTCAATTTTTCAATCAAAATAGTATGATCAATGGTGTCAAAAGCCTTTTTTAAATCAACAAATAGACTAACACAATATTTCTTCTCATCTATCGCTGTAGTAACATGTTCCATCAAGTCCATAAGAGCCTAGCCTGGCCCTCGTCTTCCTGCACAGCTCCGCTCAATTCTCATTTCCCTTCACTGCACAGTCTGGGACTGCACCCACCCACAAGGATTTCTCCGGTAGATTTTTGTTCGGACCAATCAGAGAACAGAAGGGGTGGAGTTTTGGACCCTAACCCACGCCCCCACCAGTCCCAGCGCGCAGAGCCCTATAAAAGGGCTCTGCCAGCGCTCAGTCAGCGAGCAGCGGCATGTTCTCATCAGTGGCGGATCTACCATTCAGGCGAACGAGGCCGGGGCCTGGGGCCGCCAATGAGCAGGGGCCGCCAATGAGCAGGGGCCGCCAATAAGCAGGGACCCCAGCCGTCACCTACATCCTTAACATTGCTCCTGCTTGTTAATGTACGTTTAACATAAAAATAATTATAGTTACGATGAAAACTATCTTTAAAAACGCAACAGAAAAAACGGTTGAGTTCTGTACCCCCCTACTAAAATGGACTATTCCGTCATGCGTCATGACGTCACCCACTAATCCAGGAAGTGCTGTATGCTCGCTGCTGTTTTGAGTGAGAAGGAAGCGGGAGACAGGAGACAGAAAAGCGGAGCTGAAAAACGTAAAAAGCGTCAAAAAACAATAACGTATGTTTCTTCACTACCGAAAGTGACAACCTTTTTTAATGGGTCGAATTCTAAAACTTCATCAACTGCTAATGACGGTCACGAGCGAGCGGCAGCGGCCCATTTAAAAGTGTGGCGGAACCGCCGCCGGTGTTCTGTGAAGATTGCATGGGACACCGGACATCAGGATCCAGGAGGAAGTCAATGGCGCCGAGGCAGTGACTCAAGAGATGAAGATAAAGTATTTACAGCAAGATGAGGTACGAGGTTTAGAAATTATTTTGTAGGTTGGGTAAAAGAAATCCTAACAGTAATCAGCTGAGACAACCACTATTTTCACGTTTTCTTTCTGTATCAAAATATTAAAAGATATTCGACCTAAATCTTCTGAATTAAATAGGAGAGAGGGGATTATATATTTTACCTACTTTAGCTCTCTGCCCTGCTTGCTTAGTATACAGTATTATTAAATTATTCGGACTTTACATTGAATAGAATAGATCTAAAATATTCCACAGTTATCTATAAAAAAAAATTCTCAACCATTTTACAAAATATTTGACTGTTAAAACTTCATCAGACTATCATTGTTTTGTTATTTGGTCCATAGTCCCTCCATTAAATACATTATAAAGCACAACTTATAGCTTTCAGAGTAATGCAAAAATGTGTTTTTTAATAATGACAGGTTTGCTTTGGACAGAAATGCCACTGTTAGTTTAAAACAACAGAATCAAAAGGCTAGGATTGCTAAATTAAAATGTTATCTAAAATGTAAAAATTGATATAAATGAAAAGTGACATTCCCTGATGCATGCTCAATAATCCAGGTGGAAAAATCTGTGACATTATTTGAGTCATTTAGTTTACAGTACGTCTTACAGTCTGTGTAAGTTTTAAGGTTTAAAAAGAAGTCAAAACTTTCAGTCTTAATTATGGAAACTTGGATAAATGAGAGCCTTCACATGTGTTAAATGTAATAATGTCTTATTTTTTCTTTTATTTCCTCCAACACTAACATTTGTTGTTTTTTCAGATGCAGTCTTTAAACATGCATCATTAAAGACCAGAAACAAGACAGAAGACAACTTTCATAGAAGTCCAGCTGAATAATCAAGGTAATTCATGATCACTTAATGCTGTAAAAAGTGTCTCATGCCTGGACATCTTGCTGTTCATATCAAGCCAGTGTGTGAATTCATCTCAAAATACCACATCTCAACTACACACACTCACTTTTTCACATTGATCTAACAACTGTTCCCTGTTACAGAATATGTAATATAACGTTAAAAGAATTAAAGTTGTGAAAATCTTATAATTTAGGAAAATATATTTCTACTGTATTGCTCACATCTACCCTCTCTATTTGTTTGTGTTTATTTAGTGTTGTTGAATTTTGGTGTAAGACTTGATTTAGAGCCTTTTATTGCAATAATAAAACATCCATCCATCCATTTTCTTCCTCTTATCCGGGGTCGGGTCGCGGGGGTAGCAGCCTAAGTAGGGAGGCCCAGACTTCCCTCTCCCCAGCCACTTGGAGCAGCTCCTCTGGGGGAATCCCAAGGCGTTCCCAGGCCAGCCGAGAAACATAGTCCCTCCAGCGTGTCCTGGGTCTTCCTCTGGGTCTCCTCCCGGTGGGACATGCCCGGAACACCTCACCAGGGAGGCGTCCAGGAGGCATCCTAACCAGATGCCCGAGCCACCTCAACTGGCTCCTCTCGATGTGGAGAAGCAGCGGCTCTACTCCGAGTCCCTCCCGGATGACTGAGCTTCTCACCCTATCTCTAAGGGAGAGTCCAGACACCCTGCGGAGAAAACTCATTTCAGCCGCTTGTATCCGAGATCTCGTTCTTTCGGTCACAACCCAAAGCTCATGACCATAGATGAGGGTGGGAACGTAGATCGATCGGTAAATTGAGAGCTTTGCCTTTTGACTCAGCTCCCTCTTCACCACGACAGACCGGTACAGGGCCCCTTTACAAAGGTTTGCCTGGGGCCCCAAAATGTCTAAGTCCGCCACTGGTTCTCATTCAAAGCGATGCAAAGCGATGCAGGATTGTTTTATATGTGACACAAATTTATTAATTTCCCCTTCTTAATCCCTTATCTGGAGTTTTCTTTTGTTTTGTTTTTTCCCAAAAGTTAAGTAATCGCTCCCTCGTCCTCCTTCTCCTCCACCCTCCTGCTGAGTAAAATGAACACGGAAATGCCTCAGGTTGTCACGAGAATTAAACTCGGGTTTTAGTTGCTGACCGAGTCCCATCAGATTTTCTGGTGTTTTGGTGAGCTGGACCAGCGATCCATGGTTTGATTTTATTGTATTAAAACGTTTTATAACATAAACACAGAATTTGCGCAGCGAGAGAAACGCTGCAAGAGGCGGAGCAGCTGTCAAGTTCACCAGAGCACGGCATCATTCAAAGCGATGCAGAACTGTTTTATATGTGACACAAATTTATTAATTTCCCCTGCTTAATCCCTTATCTGGAGTTTTTTTTTTTTTTTCTCCCAAAAGTCAAGTAATCGCTCCCTCGACCTCCTTCTCCTCCACCCTCCTGCTGAGTAAAATGAACACGGAAATGCCTCAGGTTGTCACGAGAATTAAACTCGGGTTTTAGTTGCTGACCGAGTCCCTGCAGATTTTCTGGTCTTTTGGTGAGCTGGACCAGCGATCCATGGTTTGATTTTATTGTATTAAAACGTTTTATAACATATAAACACAGAATTTGCGCAGCGAGAGAAACGCTGCAAGAGGCGGAGCAGCTGTCAGTCAAGTTCACCAGAGCACGGGGGGTGGCTCTGAGGGGAGGGAGCAGAATGCTTTCCCTGTTCAAAATATCCAATGGTTTTGTTCCTAAGCAGAGGCCACGCCTCCAGCAAGAAACGTTTTTCAATGGGAAAAGTCCAGACCCTAGTACGAAGCGAAGTGAAGGACAGGGTCTGGTTTAAACCAGGCTAATAAGAGCCAGGCATGTTGAATTATTCGATCTGAACCCATACTGATCACTACTCAAGATATTACGTTTACCAATACAATTGTCCAGTCTGGACACAAATAATTTCTCAAGAATTTTGGAGAACTGTGGCAACAGCGATACAGGTCTATAATTATTGAATAAACATTTCTCACCATTTTTAAAAATTGGAATCACCTTAGCAATTTTCATTCGTTCAGGGAATATGCCTTTAGAAAATGATAGATTACAGATATATGTAAATGGCTCTATAACGTAACTTATTATCTCTTTCACAACCTTCATATCCATTCCTTCACAATCTTTGGATCTTTTATCCGCAAATTGTCCCACTACCTTCATTATTTCTTCCTTGCTAGTTCCAATCAGAAACATACTATTTGCACAACTGCTGATCAAATAATTCACATTTTTATCCACTTTAGGAATTGACTTTGCAAGATTTGATCCCACATTTGCAAAGTAATTATTAAATCCATTTACAATATCCGTATCATCATAAATTTCCACATTGTTTTGTATGAAATGTTGTGGCAATCCCATATTACCCTTATGTTTGCTTAATACATTGTTGATTACTCGCCATGTTGCCCTCATATCTCCACTGCATTTATGTAATAGTTGACTATAATATTCCTGTTTCTGTTTCCTAATAATCCCTACCAATTTATTTTTGTACTTTTTGTATTTTTCTTCAGCATCTGAAATGAGCAGTGCTGAGGAGAATCTACTGAGGTGTAAATGAGCAACATTTGAAAAAACAGAATTACGTTAAGAAAAACTAGAAGTGGTGGTGGTGGTGTGTGTGGGGGGTGTGGGGGTATTTATTTATTTTATTTTATTTTACTTTATTAACATAAAACTTTGGTGGCCCTGGGGTGTTTTGACTTAATGTAATTCCATTTTTTCAAATGTGATAATTCCGTTTTTCATATGTGATTCCGGACAGTTCTGCTTTGGCCACTTTTGCTTTGGCTTAATGAAATTCCATATTTTTCAAACATAATTCTGGCCACTTCCGCTTTGGCTTGATGTAATTCCGATTTTTTCAAATGTTGTGTTTTGTTGTTTTTGTTGCGTTTTTTCAAATATTGTTCGTTTACACCTCAAGGCCACCATAAGAATTGCATCAGATTTATATAGAAAGTACATTTTAAAACAGCAGTTGTTTACAATGAAAGTGTTTACCAATGAAAATCAATGGTACTAATTTAATGAATATTTACCACATTCTACCTGTACTATTTGACTTCTGGTCACATGACCTCAGACTGGGTTTTACTGGTAAATAATTTTTAAATAATTTCAGTTACGTAGGTGTTTGGCACTGTTTTGTCCAGTGAATATGCTTAGATAGTTATTATGTTCATTTTGAAGGTATAATGGTTGTAACCATGAGTCAGACAGCGAAGCTTCATGAAGACTCGTGACGCTCTTGCAGTGTGAGTGTTGAAATAAGCTATATTCTGCAAACATCATCTGCTGCTTGATTCTTGTACTACAACAAGAAAACTACACACAGCTGGAGCAGTCTGCATGCACAGTTCCTGATGAATGATGGATGCCTGCAGCTAAATAACTGGAGTGTCCTATTTATGTACAAAATTGTGATTTATATTATATTTAATAAGTGCAGCTTAGAGACAGGTGCATTCTAAAGCCCAACAGTTGAGGATTTTTTGCCCATTTTAAGTGGAATTTTAAATTATTTTTAGTGTTTTAATCTCAGATTTTTTTTACCTGTTTACTGTTGTGTGGTGCTAATGTTCAGTGATCCACATTCATCAAATAGATTCGAACAGGTCCAGTAGTCCCAATAGCCAGCTCCAATAGTGTTTCATTTGGGGTGTCACATTTTCTGCCCTGTGAATCAAAATTAGTTTTATTGTCATTGCACAGAGCACAGCAAAATTACATTTACATTAAATTAAATTAAATTACATTTCAGTATAGCCCATATGAAGAACCACTCATTCAGCTGGTTTTATCGCATTAATACTACCATAACGCTTGACCTGATGTGAGCTCAAAGACAGGAAAAGCTGCAGAAAACCTTCTATGCTGTGTAGATAATATTCTGTTAAATCTATACGGAGGAGACAGACGGGACCAGGACAGAAATTAAACTGAACATCTTCACACCATGGGAGGATCTTATTTAACCAGTTCTGTCTCTCTTTCTTTGTGTGTGTGTGTGTGTGTGTGTGTGTGTGTGTGTGTGTGTGTGTGTGTGTGTGTGTGTGTGTGTGTGTGTGTGTGTGTGTGTGTGTGTGTGTGCGTTGGTGCAAGCGTATTGGCCCGCCTATGCGCCAGACTACGTACCGACATTATCGGGACATTTGGTATTAGCCAGCCTTTGCCAATGTCTGGATAAAACACAGATTGTATCCAAATATATTAATATGTAAACATTGTTTTTTCTCATCAATATCAGCGTAACTTGTGGCTAATAGGCTGCCTGGATGAGTTGGAGTGTGCTTTAACACTTAAAATTGTTTTAATAAAAAGTTATTTACATTTATAAAATTGGCTGGCTACGCACCTCCCAGGGTATTTGTGTGTGGTGTGTATGTTTTTGTGTATCGGTTGCATTTATTGCAGCCGTGTGTGTGGCTCACTGACACACATGGCGCCAAACTGCAACGCCCCTCCTCTCGTGATGTGGAGACCGCGCGAAACTCCAACGCCGCCCCTCCTCTCGTGATGTGGAGCATAGACCCTGTAGTGGGCGGGGGCTCAGGGCGGGGCCTCAGGTGACCGAGTTTTTAAAAGTTAAAGCCCCTTGAGCTTACACGTGCAGAGTTATGGCGTCGTGTGTTGAGTGCATGTAGGTGAGCGGAGATTATTTTTGGAGAGCGATTTAAATAAAATTTTGCAGCGGTAGGTGGACAGAGTGTCAGAGTGTATTGACTTCATTCAGGTAAGAATTAAAAAAATTTTTTTGTTGCTTTTGATGACATCATCTCAAGGAAATGTTAACCTAATCCAGTAGTAACGTGACTTTAACCGCAGCGTCACAAACTGTGAAGACTGTAGAAAACTTTATCAACATTTAGATAAATTAGGAAGTATCTGTGCATGAGTTTTGAGTGCGTGAAGAAAGACGCAGCTCAAACTAGCTGCGGCTAGCGTTAGCATGTAACGTAACTTCACTTCAGAAGCGTGACAACCTTTCAACGCTGTTGAAAACTTTTATAGACATTTATATAAATCAGCGATACTATATATGCATCACTTGTGGATGTTTTTAGTGGTTATTTAGAGTCTTAACGCGACGAAGACAAAATTAAACGCACGTCGCGTTAGCGTCACTACCGTGAACGTGTCACGTCACAATAACAGCGTGACTAACGCTGTAATTTAACATGCGTTAATAGGGTAGAGGGGTTTTAATGTTTCCAACGTCATTTTTCTGCTAATTCTGCTCTTTTTTTTTTTTTTTTTACCTCTGAGCAGTGAGCAGACGGACGAACTGCGTCGTTACGTCATCACGTCATCACGTTGCAGCCTCGTTACGTCATCACGTTGACTGCAGTTTTATGTAGGTATAAGAATACTGTTGTTGGAATACTGAATACTGAATAATACAGAATACTGTATAAGTGTATTGTATAAACTTGAGAATTGTTTTTTAACTTTTTCATATTTTTACATGTACAGGTTTTCAGCTAGTCCAAGAGGTCATTTGGTATTTGGTGAGTCAAACATCCCGCCTTCCTGAAAACAGACAGATGGATTCTTTACTGACTGAGGTCCACGCTTTATCCATCCATCCATGCATTCATCCATCCATCAAACATCCATCCATCAAACATCCATCCATCCATCATCCATCAAACATCCTACCTTCCTAAACCCAGACATATGGATTCTTTACTGACTGAGGTCCAAGCTTTATCCATCCATCCATCTATCAAACATCCATCCATCCATCAAACATCCATCCATCCATCCATCAAACATCCATCCATCCATCAAACATATATCCATCCATCAAACATCCATCCATCCATCAAACATCCTGCCTTACTGAACCCAGACAGATGGATTATTTACTGACTGAGGTCCACGCTTTATCCATCCATACATCCATCCATCCATCAAACATCCACACATCCATCCATCCATCCATCCATCAAACATCATCCATCCATCATCAAACATCCTGCCTTCCTGAACCCAGACATATGGATTCTTTACTGACTGAGGTCCACGCTTTATCCATCCATCCATGCATTCATCCATCCATCAAACATCCATCCATCAAACATCCATCCATCCATCATCCATCAAACATCCTACCTTCCTAAACCCAGACATATGGATTCTTTACTGACTGAGGTCCAAGCTTTATCCATCCATCCATCTATCAAACATCCATCCATCCATCAAACATCCATCCATCCATCCATCAAACATCCATCCATCCATCAAACATATATCCATCCATCAAACATCCATCCATCCATCAAACATCCTGCCTTACTGAACCCAGACAGATGGATTATTTACTGACTGAGGTCCACGCTTTATCCATCCATACATCCATCCATCCATCAAACATCCACACATCCATCCATCCATCCATCCATCCATCAAACATCATCCATCCATCATCAAACATCCTGCCTTCCTGAACCCAGACATATGGATTCTTTACTGACTGAGGTCCACACTTTATCCATCCATCCATCAAACATCCATCCATCCATCCATCAAACATCCATCCATCATTCATCCATCAAACATCCATCCATCTATCTATCCATCCATCTATCAAACATCCGGCCTTCTTGAAACCAGACAGATGGATTCTTTACTGACTGAGGTCCACGCTTTATCCATCCATACATACATCCATCTATCAAACATCCATCCATCCATCCATCAAACATCCATCCATCCATCCATCAAACATCCATCCATCATCCATCCATCAAACATCCTGGCTTCCTGAACCTAGACAGATGGATTCTTTACTGACTGAGGTCCACGCTTTATCCATCCATCCATCCATCAAACATCCATCCATCCATCCATCAAACATCCATCTATCCATCCATCAAACATCCTGCCTTACTGAACCCAGACAGATGGATTCTTTACTGACTGATGTCCACGCTTTATCCATCCATCATCAAACATCCACACATCATCCATCAAACATCCATCCAAACATCCACACATCATCCATCAAACATCCATCCATCAAACATCCATCCATCATCCATCCATCAAACATCCATCCATCTATCCATCCATCTATCAAACATCCTGTCTTCCTGAACCCAGACAGATGGATTCTTTACTGACTGAGGTTCATGCTTTATCCATCCATACATACATCCATCCATCCATCTATCAAACATCCATCCATCCATCAAACATCCAGCCTTGCTGAACCCAGACGGATGGATTCTTTACTGACTGAGGTCCACGCTTTATCCATCCATCCATGCATCCATCCATCCATCCATCCATCCATGCATCCATCTATCAAACATCATCCATCCATCCATCAAACATCCTGCCTTCTTGAAAACAGACATATGGATTCTTTACTGACTGAGGTCCACGCTTTATCCATCCATCCATGCATCCATCCATCCATAAAACATCCATACATCCATCCATCCATCAAACATCCTGCCTTCCTGAACCAGACAGATGGATTCTTTACTGACTGAGGTCCACGCTTTATCCATACATCCACCCATCCATCCATCAAACATCCATCTATCCATCATCAAACATCCATCCATCAAACATCCTGCCTTGCTGAACCCAGACAGATGGATTCTTTACTGACTGAGGTCCACGCTTTATCCAACCATCCATGCATCCATCCATCTATCAAACATCTATCCATCAAACATCCATCATCCATCAAACATCCTGCCTTCCTTAACCCAGACATATGGATTCTTTACTGACTGAGGTCCACGCTTTATCCATCCATCTATCAAACATCCATCCATCCATCAAACATCCATCTATCAAACATCCATACATCCATCATCCATCCATCAAACATCCATACATCTATCCATCAAACATCCTACCTTCCTGAACCCAGACAGATGGATTTACTGACTGAGGTCCACACTTTATCCATCCATCCATCCATCAAACATCCATCCATCCATACATCCATGCATCAAACATCCATCCATCCATCTATCCATCAAACATCTCAAACATCCATCAAACATCCATCCATCCATCCATCAAACATCTATCCATCCATCAAACATCCATCCATCCATCAAACATCCTGCCTTGCTGAACCCAGACAGATGGATTCTTTACTGACTGAGGTCCATGCTTTATCCATCCATTCATCCATCCATCCATCCATCAAACATCCACACATCCATCCATCCATCCATGCATCCATCCATCAAACATCATCCATCCATCATCAAACATCCTGCCTTCCTGAACCCAGACATATGGATTCTTTATTGACTGAGGTCCACACTTTATCCATCCATCCATCAAACATCCATCCATCCATCCATCAAACATCCATCCATCATTCATCTATCAAACATCCATCCATCTATCTATCCATCCATCCATCAAACATCCATCCATCCATCCATGTATCCATCCATCAAATATCATCCATCTATCCATCAAACATCTTGCTTTCTTAAAAACATGATAAACTGAAATTGTGTGTGTGTTTGTGTGTGTGACTGTTTTGTGGTTTCTAAGGACAGTGTTTTGTCAGGACAGTAATGAACTGTAATCTGCTTGTCTGTTTATAGCATATGACAATGTCCATAAAAACCACAAAACAGTCACACACACAAACGCACACAATTTCAGTTGAACATGTTATATTTACATGTATATGTCTATCTGTACAGTATATGTATATGCATATACAGTATACATGTATATGCATATATGTATATACACTGTATATGAATATGCATATATGATATGCTTATATACATGTATATATGTATATTTGTGTGTATGTATATGACATAGATATCAATTTTATAAATAATGCAGGGATTGTTATGTATGACTTCAATATTATTAGTCACAGTTTTTAAATTTATAGTTTTCTTTCATTCAGCTAATTTTAATTTCATCTTAGTCCACCCATCATGAGAGGAGTTTTGTAAATACTATGTCCATCCATCTTTCCTTTATGTGAGATGGATACTTTGGCCAAAAACAATCATGTAATGTTTATTGGTTTACATGTGACAGCAGCTATCATCAAAATGTAGAATTTCCTCTAAATATAAGTATAAATGATCTGTTCCAGATGACGTGAACACGTCCAGAGTCAGGAGATCGCAGGTAGCCAGAAGAGCGATCAACTTCCATTAAACACGAGTACCAAGGTACATTTTAGTTCTTGTGTTCCTAAACAGATATACTTGCTACGTGTGGATTCATCAACCTTATTGTTCAATTGTGTGTGTATGGGAGTGTATTGTGGTTTTTTTATGGACAGTTGTTTGTTAGGACAGTCATACGCTAGCCTGGTTAAAACCAAACCCTGTCCTTCACTTTGCTTCGTACTAGGGTCTGGCATTCCTCCCATTGAAAACGATTTCTCCGGTCTATTTTTGACCGGACCAATCAGAGAACAGAAGGCGTAGTTTTGTTAGCTTAGCCTGGCAAGGTCCAGGCTATTCAGATAAAAAGCTCAGAAACCACTTGGTGGATATTTTTTCTGCTACCAGTGTGTAATTATATGGCTCTAATTTACTGACTGTTGGCCTTGATGAAACATTTGAGATAAAATTCGATTTTTTATCATTTATTTTCGTAGCGCACCCTGAGGCTGTTTGGAAAATGTGAAACCGAAACTATTTAAATCCAGCAGATTTGACCATTTCGTGAATTGATTTAGGAACTGTTAAGCTCAGAAACACTTCTGATAAAACGTCAGCTAAGAAATATAGTTTTTCTCAGGAAAGAAATAATAGTTTTTTACCTTGTTTTCTGGAAAATTCCTTCGTGGTGGCAGCCATTTTAACTGACGACGTCAGTCGACGTCGTTCAAAACTCCGCCTTCTGTTCTCTGATTGGTCTGTTAATCTGCCAATCCGCCTTCTGTTCTCTGATTGGTCCGGTCAAAAATCGACCGGAGGAATCGTTGTCTATGGGACAAATCCCAGACCCAGCAGTGAAGGGAAATAGAATTGAGCGGAGCTGTGCAGGTATGGCGAGGGCCAGGCTAGTCATACGCTATAAACAATCAGACAATCAATCAGATGGCAGTTCATTACAGTCCTGATAAAACACTGTCCTTAAAAACCATAAAACAGTCACACACACAAACACACAATTTCAGTTGAACATGTTATATTTACATGTCTATGTCCATCTGGACAGTCAGAGAGACATTCAGCAGGTAGACAGTCAGAGAGACATTCAGCAGGTAGACAGTCAGAGAGACACTCAGCAGGAGGACAGTCAGAGAGACACTCAGCAGGTGGACAGTCAGAGAGACATTCAGCAGGTAGACAGTCAAAGAGACACTCAGCAGGAGGACAGTCAGAGAGACATTCAGCAGGTGAACAGTCAGAGAGACATTCAGCAGGTGGACAGTTAGAGAGACACTCAGCAGGTGGACAGTCAGAGAGACACTCAGCAGGTAGACAGTCAGAGAGACACTCAACAGGTGGACAGTCAGAGAGACATTCAGCAGGTAGACGGTCAGAGAGACATTCAGCAGGTAGACAGTCAGAGAGACACTCGGCAGGAGGACAGTCAGAGAGACACTCAGCAGGTGGACAGTCAGAGAGACATTCAGCAGGTAGACAGTCAGAGAGACACTCAGCAGGAGGACAGTCAGAGAGACATTCAGCAGGTGGACAGTCAGAGAGACACTCAGCAGGTGGACAGTCAGAGAGACATTCAGCAGGAGGACAGTCAGAGAGACATTCAGTAGGTGGACAGTCAGAGAGACACTCAGCAGGTGGACAGTTAGAGAGACATTCAGCAGGTGGACAGTCAGAGAGACATTCAGCAGGTGAACAGTCAGAGAGATACTCAGCAGGAGGACAGTCAGAGAGACACTCAGCAGGAGGACAGTCAGAGAGACACTCAGCAGGTGGACAGTCAGAGAGACATTCAGCAGGTGGACAGTCAGAGAGACACTCGGCAGGAGGACAGTCAGAGAGACACTCAGCAGGTGGACAGTCAGAGAGACAGTGGTTTGGACATGTCCAGAGGAGGGACAGTGGTTTGGACATGTCCAGAGGAGGGACAATGGTTTGGACATGTCCAGAGGAGGGACAGTGGGTATATTAGTAGAAGGATGTTAGACATGAAGCTGCAGGAAAAAGACAAAGAGGAGATATATGGATGCAGTTAGCGAGGACATGAAGGTAGTTGGAGTGAGGACAGAGGATTCAGAGGACAGAGTGAGGTGGAGGAGGATGACTCGCTGTGGCGACCCCTGAAAAGGGAAAAGCCGAAAGAAGAAGAAGCGTTAACATTTAACTTGACCACTGCAGCGTGACAAGCTGTGAACGCTGTATTGTAACATAAAGAGAGGTTTTAATGTTTTCACCGTGATTTTT
>JBBPBX010080762.1:0-16095 GCA_038048925.1 Garcialebias charrua | reverse complement strand
GGAGGGCGCGTGGGAGTTTGCCCAACCAGTTTACATGTGCTTTGTGGACTTGGAAAAGGCATTCGACCGCGTCCCTCGGGGGGTTCTGTGGGGGTACTCCGGGAGTATGGGGTACCAGGCCCATTGATATGGGCTGTTAGGTCCCTGTACGACCGGTGTCAGAGCTTGGTCCGCATTGCCGGCAGTAAGTCAGGCTCGTTTCCAGTGAGAGTTGGACTCCGCCAAGGTTGCCCTTTGTCACCGATTCTGTTCATAACTTTTATGGACAGAATTTCTAGGCGCAGCCAAGGTGTTGAGAGGATCCGTTTTGGTGGCCTTAGAATCGCTTCTCTGTTTTTTGCAGATGATATGGTCCTATTGGCTTCATCAGATCGTGATCTACAGCTTTCGCTGGAGCGGTTTGCAGCCGAGTGTGATGCGGCCGGGATGAGGATCAGTTCCTCCAAATCCGAGGCCATGGTCTTGAGCCGGAAAAGGGTAGCATGCCCTCTCCGGGTCGGGGATGAGGTCCTGCCCCAAGTGGAGGAGTTTAAGTATCTCGGGGTCTTGTTCACGAATGAGGGAAAACTGGAGCGTGAGATCGATAGGCGGATAGGTGCAGCATCCGCAGTGAAGCGGGCTCTGTACCGGTCTGTCGTGGTGAAGAGAGAGCTGAGTCGAAAGGCAAAGCTCTCAATTTACCGATCGATCTACGTTCCCACCCTCATCTATGGTCATGAGCTTTGGGTTGTGACCGAAAGAACGAGATCTCGGATACAAGCGGCTGAAATGAGTTTTCTCCGCAGGGTGTCTGGACTCTCCCTTAGAGATAGGGTGAGAAGCTCAGTCATCCGGGAGGGACTCGGAGTAGAGCCGCTGCTTCTCCACATCGAGAGGAGCCAGTTGAGGTGGCTCGGGCATCTGGTTAGGATGCCTCCTGGACGCCTCCCTGGGGAGGTGTTCCGGGCATGTCCCACCGGGAGGAGGCCCAGAGGAAGACCCAGGACACGCTGGAGGGACTATGTTTCTCGGCTGGCCTGGGAACGCCTTGGGATTCCCCCAGAGGAGCTGCTCCATGTGGCTGGGGAGAGGGAAGTCTGGGCCTCCCTACTTAGGCTGCTACCCCCGCGACCCGACCCCGGATAAGCGGACGAAAATGGATGGATGGATGGTCCCTCTTTGCACCCTGGTGCTGGCTAGACCATGAGGTCTGCTGGCGACCCCTGCCTCTGGAGCTCTCGGCCCGTTGGTAATAGGGAGCTGGGTGTCCTCTGGATGGAGGTGGTGTGTGCGGCACAGCGAAGGTCTGTGACGGGGATGAAAGTCTCTGCACGCTGCGGTACGCCCTACTCTGCTCCCTAGGGCGCACCGGACCGTGTGAAGCTCGAGGGTCTGCCCGCGGCGGAGCAGCGTGTTTCCTCACCTGCTCGAGTGCGTCTGTGGACGAGCGCAGCTGCTCAAACACAGCCTGGTAGTGTTCGCTGAACAGACCCAGCGTCGAAATCGGCCCCTCCAGGAGCTGCCGCTTGACCTCATCTGTGATGGTGGGGCACAGCTTGAGCCACACCTGACGCAGGATCAGCATAGCCCACGCTGTGATCCGCGCAGAGCAGGTCGCCAGCGCCCCGCACAGGTTGGTGATGGCGTCCAGAGCCGCTCCTGCTTTCTCGTGCGTCGCTCCCGCCCGACTCCGAGCGCGAGGAGCGCAATGTTATTTGCTACGGCACCGACCTGAGAAGCACACTTGTGGATGCGGTCCTGCATCTTTGTAGAGAACTGATCTGCAGGTGCGGGTGGCGTCGCGGGTTTTCCCACAAGTTTTGCGGCGTTTAGGCCAAAAATTTCGGACAAACTTTGCTCCAGTGGTGGAACCGGGGGGAAGGTCTGGTCCGTCAGTCCTTGGACCTTTGTCACCGGCACAAATGAGGAGACAGGCGCCCTCATTTTTAGCGGTTCATGTCCTTCAGCCTGTAGCAGAGAGAGGATGTCCGGGACGCACGGCCAGATCATCTGCACCTGGTTCACAGGCTTTGCAGCGAACCGTCCCACCAGGAGTGGTGTCGCAGACGTCTGTGTGGTGCATTCAGGGACCGTCATGCCGCACGTACCCGCTGATGATGTCCGGCAGCGCGTTGGCCAGGTTGAAGAGAGGACCTGGCTCGACCGTGTCGGGGTCCGTTAAGGCCGAGATACACTTGAGCGTCCTCACGATACGTCTATACGCCACGTACGTACGCCAAGGCAAAAGCGTAGCCCCGCGTAGCCCCTCAGGGCACATACGCGCAAAGCTTTTTTTTTACGTCCGCGTGCGCGATGCGCGGTGTCTGACCATAAACTTCCCCGGCGCCGGACTGTTTTGTATGTTACACAAATGAAATAAATTCCCCTTCTTTATCGCTGATCGGGCCTTTTCTTTTGTTTTTTTGCCTAAAGTCAAGTAATCACTTCTTCCTCCGTTCACTCCATGAATGAAATGAATGAATTCAGGTCCTACCTGGGTGCGCGATGTTTTAAATATCCCTGGTGGGCTGTGTGCTGCAGGAAAAGCACTCCCTGTTATTATTTTTATTTCTGAGAGAACTTTTTATAACATATATAGTAGAAACACCGTATCAGAACACCGCCGCGGTCTTCAGCGAGCTACATGAGCTGACTGAAAGCTGTCAATCATTTCAGTAGGCGTGTCAGCAAGTGACCAATCAGCGAGCTCAGTTGAGTCCCCTCCGTGCGCAGCTGCTCATATTACAACAAGGAGAACGCGAGCGTTTGAAAGCTGATAGTTTCTGAAGTATAGCAGCAAAACACATGCGCACAAAATGCGCGCGTAGAGTGGCGTACCTGAGGACGCTCAAGTGTATCTCTGCCTTTAGTCCTGCGCCCTCAGGAGACGGTGCCCTGCTGCTGCACGATGCCATGTCAAAGAGCTGGCGGGTCACTGGATCGTGGTCCGCTGACGGGCAAGCTGGTATCTGGGTGGACGTGGCGGCCATGCCAACCACGGCTGCTCCCTCGGTGGGGGGTATTGTCAGTTCCACGCACTTCAATAGAAGTGGGGCAACACGACTGCTAGCTCCTTCCAGCTGGGGAATGACAGTGAAGTCGAACCGGCGCTACCTCTCGTCCTGAGGCAGGAGCTGGCAGGAGGGACACTCGAGAGTCTGGACCATCGCCTCCTGCGCATGTTCAGGTCTGAGACACGTCTCGCAGCCAAGATGCAAGTCGGCCTGCAGCATGAAGCCGGTTTTGCATCCTGGGCACTTCTTGATGGATCTTCTGGTATCCATGAGTAGTAGAAATCTTCTTAATTGGCGTGAAAATTTTTTTGGAGCCGATTCTCGGTCAGCAACAGACTAAATAGCAGACCGAGGCGGGGCCCACGGCAGGTGGGCGTGGACTAGAAGTCTTCAGTGATTGGTGCGAAGCGCATGGGTAACCCACTAGGGCGTGGCTTAAAGGGCGACAGCCTGCATGGAATAGAACCATCCCAGGATCAGCCGGAAGGCGAGGGACGACCCGGATGGGGGCAGAACCAGTCGGGACAATCCTGACCGCAGAAAACAAACAGCCAAGGACAAACAGCAGGGACTAAAACAATAAATATTTAACATTAAAATCTAAAAAGTATAAAACAGAAAGATACACTGGCGCTTACTCACCACCGAGCTCCACCTCTAACAGGAGAGGGAAGCAGGAAGCTTGCAACGGTGGTCGCTAAAACAGTCCATAGCGACCGAAAACGCCCAATTACGCCAGCGCGTGACACAGCCAGCAAACGCCGCCGGAAGGCGGATGACGTGTAGTCACCCTGAGGACTGGGCCCGTTTTAAACAGGAAGCCAGCCCCAGACCCACCAATCGCATCGCAGCACCTGTGTGGTGCATTTAATGTCCGCAGGACATCCTACCACATCTGCATTGTTTTTTTTCCAGGATTCCAACGTTTCGCCCTTCATCCAAAGAGCTTTCTCAATTTGAAAGCTCTTTGGATGAAGGGCGAAACGTCTTCTGTTACAAATAAAGTCCAGTTGTTTCTGTATTGAACGCCTTTTTTTGATTGGTTGTAGAGGTCAAATGATTACTTCCTTTCATAAAAATCTGTTCAATATTTTGTGAAATATTTTGCAAACAGATAAGTACATACACAATTACTACTATTTTGTGTTAGCAAACATTTACAAGCCTAATGTCATAAATACTATATAGGAAAAATCTTATTGCTAATACATCATAAAAAGGGCGGCCGTGGCGTAGTGGTAAGGGCAGTCGTCTCCCGATCGGAAAGTTGGCGGTTCGACTCCCGGGACCCGCACCATGTGTCGTTGTGTCCTTGGGCAAGACACTTAACCCTGAGTTGCTCCCGGTAGGACTGGAAAGCACCTTGCATGGTAGTCTGCCGCCACCGGTTTATGAATGTGTGTAGCATTCAATATATGTGTAGCACTTTGAGATTTTCAGTAATGAAAAGTGCGTTATAAATTGAATTAATTATTATTATTATTATTATTATTATTATTATTATTATAAAAACAAGAAAAGCTATTTGAGGCGCAACTTTATCAGAGGATTTTAAATCTGGTCATAGGAACAGTTTTTGGTTCTGACCTGAAGGAGGCAATAAATATTCTGAGGAGTTGATTCTGCAACGCCCTGAAAGTTAGTGCAAAGATTTTAAAATGCATTCATCCAAATATAAATTACAATAAAACAGCAGTGGTCTAGAGCTGATGAAGGGCAAAAGTAAAAAAAAAAGGCATTATTAAAATTAAACAGAGATTAAATAAAAGCACAGTTATTTCCAATTTGTGACAATATTATTTAAATACTTCTTGGTTGGAAATGAAAACCTGTTTGATTGACTGTAGAGACAATCCTAAAAGAGGCATACAGATTTTTTTAAACAAAGTAAGATGTCCAAAAGTAGTAGTAGTTGGCATTGTTTTAAAAACACATCTCGCACAACCAGTTAGTGCTCAAAAAATGTGTTGGGGATGACCCTCGGCTACCACTACACCAAGTTTTACTGGGTATCTATAAACCTGGCTGTGTAAGAGCTGTGGCAGCCATATATAAAGGAGCTTACTCCAAAAGGTAATCACTTAAAGGTGCAGTCTACAGTTTCTGTAGAACGCAGCACTTAGAAAAAATTTCAACAGGGAAAGCATTCTGATCCCTCCCCCTCAGAGCCATATATGGCTCTGCTCCCCCTTGCTCTCGAAATTCAGCTCTGCCTTCTTAGCTCCGCCTCCACTGCATGTCCTGTGGCAGCCGCTGCGAAGTTCTGTGTTTATATGTTAATAAAACGTTCTAAAAAATAAAATAAAAACATGGAGCGCTGGTCCAGCACACCAGAACACCATGAAATCTGCAGAGCCTCGCGCAGCCACGTTGAACCCGAGTTTAATTCGCTCGTGACAAATTCATTCATTTCCTCATTTCAGTCATGGAGTCAGCGGAGGAGGAAGCGATCACTTGACTTTTGGCAAAAAAACAAAAGAAAAGTCCAGATCAGGGATGAAGAAGGGGAATTTAATACATTTGTGTCACATACAAAACAGTTTTGCATCGCTTTGCAATCCTTTGAACGAGAACGTGCGCGGCCGCTGGGGCTGGGACAGGCGGGGGCGTGGGTTAGGAGCGTGAGAAGTGAGAAGCTCTGTTTTTATTGGCTGGTTAACGGCGGGTCACTGTGGGTTATTAGAAATGCTTTTAGTAACACCTGGAGAAGCAAGGGGAATATAGTTTTTTTCAGAGATTACTTTGTCTAACATCAGTCTGTCAGGAGATAGTGACAGAGTGAAGAAATATGTTAAAAATATATTTTTAGAAAACTTACAGACTGCACTACAGAAACTGCAGACTGCACCTTTAATTGTGCCTAAGACAATTACTATTTTGCTAATATTACAGATGAACAAACACCTATAAGTACACACACACAGGTGATAAAAATAAAGAATAAACACAAGCATGATTTAACATTTGGAGGAGGAAACACCTTGTTACGTGGAGGCCTTCCAGACTTGAGGAGACGATTAGGAAACATGGCTGCTGTTCTGTCTGCTGATAATCCAACTGGTTCCTTAGCGAAGGACTCAAAACTGTTTGTGTTAACCAAGCAACAGAAATGTTCTGGGTAATGTCTTCCAGGAAAAAAATTAAAAAGTGACACATTTTTCATTGCAGGAAAATAAAACTACAAGTGATGAAAGCTCCATTAACCCTGCAGTGTCCTGGTGTTTGTCATGTGTAATGTTGAACCTCACAGTTTATGGCACCTGTTTATTCTCTCTGATTTATCACCAACATGACGTGTGAGGTGCTTCACTCGATAATATATAACTTTTTGTACAAAACTGCTGCTTTTGGTCCATAAAATGTATATGTCTGATGTATTTTTTAATGATATAACATTAAGTGTTGGAAACGAGCACACCCCCCACCCAAAAATAAATAAATTCCAGTTTCTTGTTAGCCTACCTGTTAGATTAGCTAAATAATTTTTGGTCCATTTGGGCATTTCTGGGTGGAGTTTGCATGTTCTCTCTGTGCATGTGTGTGCTGGTTTCCACCCACAGACCAAAAACATGCATGTTAGTTTGATTGGTAACTCTAAATTGTCCCTAGGTGTGAGTGAGAGAGTGGATGGTTGTTTGTCTCGTTTGTCTCTGTGCAGCCCTGTGATGGACTGGAGACTTGCTCAGGGTGTCCCCTGCCTCTTGGACAGTGACTGCTGGATATGGGCACCAGTGACCCTCATGACTCAATAGGGGGTGAGATGGAGTAGAGGTAGGGTAGCTGACCTGGGACCAGAAAGTCGCAGTTCGACTCCTCGCCATTCCCACATATCTTGGTGTCTCTGAGCAAGACACCTGATCCCTAATCGATCCCCGGGTGCTTACATAGCTGCCCACTGCTCCACCTGGGTAGATCCTCAGATGCGATGAGATACATGCAGATAACTAATATCACCATTGTATGGGAACATACAATGATGACAACACAGTATTTTACTTTAAATGAAGAAGCAGGTAAAATATAATGGATGGATGGAAATAGTAGAATTTTTAGAAAAACAAGTAATTTTGAATTTGATGGCAGTAACACATCTCAAAATGTTTGGGACAGCACTATGTTTGAATGAAGCATCTCCTCTTCATTTAACAACAGTCTGTAAGCGTCCAGATTTCGAGATTTCGAGGAGAGTGTTGTTTCATTCTTGTCTGATTGAGGATTTTGACAGTCGAGTTTTCTTTGCTTATTTTTTGTTTTTGTTTATTTGTTTCATGATGCTCCAGATGTTTTCAATTTTTGTAAGGCTTGGACTGCAAGTAGATCAGTTCAGCATCTCTGCTACTACGAAGCTCTGTGATGGATGTAATATGAGCTTTAACATTGAATTGCTGAAATAAGTAAGGTTTTCCCTGAAAAAGATGTCTGGATGGGAGCATTTGTTATTTTAAAACCTATTCAGTATCTCAGAAAATTAGAATATTGTGAAAAGGTTCAATATTGAAGACACCTGGTGCCACATTCTAATCAGCTACGGTAATTAACTCAAAAAAGGCCTTTAAATGGTCTCTCAGTCTAGTTCTGTAGGCTACACAATCATGAGACGACTGCTGACTAACAGTTCACATCTGTTCTCCCTGGCCTTCACTCAGAAATTGCAGCAAATA
The DNA here is from genome assembly GCA_038048925.1 of Garcialebias charrua. Lineage (NCBI taxonomy): Eukaryota > Metazoa > Chordata > Actinopteri > Cyprinodontiformes > Rivulidae > Garcialebias > Garcialebias charrua. The sequence continues at coordinate 8,441 of JBBPBX010080762.1, read as the reverse complement.
TAAAATAGTTTATCTTGGTTTTTATTAGTACTATTTTATTGGTATTTTACTGCAAACTCGTACTTTTAATTTTTTTTAACTAAATTTTATTTTTTTTATCATATTTTTATCTATGATGTTGTAATTAAGCACTTCGGTCAGCTGTGGTTGTTTTTAAATGTGCTATGTAAATAAATTTTAAATTGAATTGAATTGAAAGTTGTCCAAAAGATGAACACTGACACCTTGCACAAGGAGGGCAAGACCTAAAAGGCCATTGCTAAAGAGGCTGGCTGTTCACAGAGCTCTCTGTCCAAGCACATTAATAGAGAGGTGAAGGGAAGGAAAAGATGTGGTATAAAAATGTTCTAACAATAGGGATAACCGCACCCTGGAGACTAGGATTGTGAAACAAAACCCATTCCAAAATGTGAGGGAGATTCACAAAGAGTGTACTGCTGCTGGAATCAGTGCTTCAAGAACCACCATGCACAGACATATGCAAGACAAGGGGTTCAGCTGTCACATTCCTTGTGTCTAGCCACTCTTGAATAAGAGACAGCATCAGAAGCATCTCACCTGGGACTGCTGCTGAGTGGTCCAAAGTTATGTTCTCTGATGAAAGTAAGTTTTGTATTTCCTTTGGAAATCAAAGTCCCAGAGTCTGGAGGAAGAGAGGGGAGGCACAGAATCCATGTTGCTTGAGGTCCAGTGTCAAGTTTCCACAGACATTGATGGTTTGGGGTGCCATGTCATCTGCTGGTGTTGGTCCACTGTGTTTTCCAAGGTCCAAGGTCAACGCAGCCAGGAAGTTTTAGGGCACTTCATGCTTCCTGCTGCTGAGCAACTTTATGGAGATGCAGATTTAATTTTCCAACATTCATTCATTCATCCAACCTCTATTTAGACAGATTAATCACATTGTGCCCCAGGAACTCATTTACAAGTGAAATCTGTTCAGACAGACGGAAAAAAAAAGTACTTGGCAGTTGCACACAGTGCCAAAGCTACCAATACCTGGTTTACGGACGATGGTATCCCTGTTCTTAATTGACCAGCAGACTCACCTGACTCCATAGAAAATCTATGGAGAAGAGGAAGATGTGATGCACCAGACCCAACAATTCAGAAGAGCTGAAGACCACTGTCAGAGCAACCTGGGCTCTCATAACACCTGAGCAGAGCCACAGACTGATCGACTCCATGCCACATTGCACTGCTGCAGTAATCCAGGCAAAAGGAGCCTCAACTAAGTATTGATGCTGTACATGCTCATACTTTTCATGTTCATTCTTTTCATGTTCAAACTTTTCAGTTGACCAATGTTTCTAAAAATCCTTTTTTTAATTGGTCTTAAGTAATATTCTAAATTTCTGAGATACTGAATTTGGAGTTTTCATTAGTTGTTAGTTATAATCATCAACATTAAAATAAATAAACATTTGTTTCAACATTTGAAATATATCGGTCTGTGTGTAATGAATTAATATAATATACAAGTTTCACTTTTTGAGTGGAATTAGTGAAATAAATCAACTTGTTCATATTCTAATTTTATGACCAGCACCTGTACTTTTCTGCATTGTTGGTGTTTTTCAAGATGTGTAAGCTGCCCATATAAGCAACTCTAATGCACCCCCATACTATCAGAGAGGCAGGCGTTTGAACTGTGTGCTGATAACAGACTGGATTGTTCCTCTCTTCTTTAATATGTAGGGTGTGGTGTCCAGGGGTTCCAAAACGAATTTCAAATTTTGATCTGTCTGATGTCAGAACAGTCCTCCACTTTGCCTCAATCCATTTGAAAAACAGACTTGGTCCAGAGAAGGCAACAGTGGTTCTGGATGGTGCTCACATATGGCTCCTTAGTTGCCTGATAGAGCTTTAAGCAACACTTGTGGATGGCTTGGAAAATTGTTTTAAAAGACAATGATTTGTGGAGCCCATACAGTGATATCCAGAACAGAACCTGACCTGTTTTTAATTCAGTGGCCCCTGAGGGCCCAGAGATCATGACCATCTAATATTAACTTTCAGCCCTTTGTTTGTTTGTTTGTTTGTTTGTTTATTTCTCCAGCTTATTGATATCCTTTGGTGATGTAATATTTTTCATGATGGATTTTCAAATTCTTCCCAATTTTTAATTCTTGATTCTAATCTATTATTTTTTTTAACAGTTTTTCACAGACTGGTGAACCTCTGCCCATCTTTACTTCTGACAGCCTGGTGCCAATTAACCTAACTACAGTATTAGCAATATGTTCTTCTTATTTGTACTATTTACTTTCACAAATTTCCCAACTTTATTTCAGATGTGTTGCTGCCATCAAATACAAACTTACCATTTTTCCTTCAAAACATTTGATCCATTGTGAATGACACTTTGTTTTGTGAGACTTGCTGATCTGGGGTTGCATGTTTGTATTTGTAGAAGTGTGATGAACCTATATCCTAATTTTTATTTATGGCAGGAATAAAGTGGCGATGATGCAAGCAAACGGTAGTGTGGCCATTTAAGATTACAAACACAACCCTTTGACCTGGGAATCTAAACACCTGCTCACACACGACACATTACCTCTGTATTTACAGAACACAGACGAGTCAAACTGGCGTTAAACACTCGGGTTGTGTGTGTAAGTGTGTGCGACACATAAAGCCAGGAGAGGCCTTCTGCACTCCCAAATAAAGACATAGAAAAGCACGTTGTTGTCATGAGCTGTCCCACTCGGTGTCAGGGCCGGGAAGATGAGTGTTTTTCTGCATCCGATGTTTAGGAAAGCCTTCCAGCAAACCGAGTCCTGGGAAATGTTTGTACAAACGTGGAACCAGTTTGGAAAATCCCAGTCTTATCATATTCTGCATCATTTCAGTCAGGATTTCAATTTGTTTAGTAACTTATCATTCCTCTTCCTCTCACTCTCTCTTCTTGAAGCTTCCAAATGCCACCGAGGCTCCTCCAGGTGATGTTTTTGTTACACTGCAGGCTGCTTGTATTCTCGTGTCCTGGCACTCATAAATGTTTCAGGTGATCTGTTGTTGTTGATGCTCTGTTATGTACGGTGGTGTTTTTGTTGTTTGTGTTGTGTTTTTTCAAATGTAATTCCGTTTTTTCTAATGTTGTTCATTTACACCTTAGGGCCACCGTAGTTATAGACTTTGCAGCAACATGAAACATCAATAGGCCAGGAAGAGGTTGAGATAATAGCCCTTTGCATGATCTCAGTTTGGATAAATAAAGTTTGATTGTGGCTGATTTAATGAGCTAATGGCTAGTCCAAGGAAGTGGTATGAGTATAGCTCTCCAACATTATTAGGTTTACCACTTTGAAGTACAGGCAAAATATTTCCAGGATTAGTGCTTTTGTCATTTATGGTAATGATAGTTTTCAACCCAGTGTTCGGAGTTCTGAGATCAGACTGATTCAAGGACATGGAGCAAAAAAAAGTGGTTTATTTTTACAGATGCATGAGGGGGCCGGGGACTGGAAGATCTGCAGGAGACAAAGAATGTCAAGTACGATGATTTCATATACAATGAATAGACCATAATCTTACTGTGGTGTTTCTTTCTTTAGGCTTGGAGAGAGGAGATTTCCAGGTCCAAGTTATTAAACGGGATGGTTTCCAGGTATGTGGAATGAGAGTGGCAGGTCAGGCAAGAAGGCTGAGTCGGCGATAATCCTATCTGTAATTTGGCAAACTGACTTGGATAAAGACTCCAAGGTGGAATTTAGTACTGTAGGTATCAGGTCCAGGCTCAGAGGACAGGAGACAACGGTGCTACAAGGAGACAAGGAAGGTAAAAAGGAAAAGCTTTAAACATAAACAAATATATTCTCTAAGGACCTTCAGAGGATGTCTGCTGAATTACCATTTGGCAATCAACAGTCCAGCATAGTATACTGGTCCGACTCAGCCTTAAATACAGGTAATCGTCAGCCATCATGGTTGACAGCTGATACAAAGTAGCTCCGCCCACTCTCAGAATCTACAAAAGGTGGTTAGTGGAAAAATACTGCAATCCTCACAAGCTTTTGGATGCAAAACCATGAAATTTAGTCCAATCTCTTTGTACCTTTGAGAGGGAGGGCTGTTGCTTTGGCTAACTCTTAAAGTTTATCAATTTACAGTACTGTACACATTTTTACAGTTTAGTTTAAAAAAAAATTGTGTCAGGCTAAATTTTGTATTGTAAAATTTCTTCCCTCGCTCCTCGCTCTGGTTGCAGGTGGCTGCTTCTGCCTTTGCTCCCTAGTTTCCCTTCTCCCTGCTTCGCTCTCTGTGTGTTTGCAGCTCTTCTGTGCTCATCTCTCGGACGTAAATTGAGATTATAGATTTGGTATCATGGACGATCAACTCTATTGACAAGATTTTTTCAATAAAACGACAAGGTCCAGGGGCCTCATGTATCAACCGTGCGTACGCACAGAAACCTTGCGTGCGTCACTATCCACGCAGAACTCCGTATGTATCAAAACTGAACTGAACGTGGATATGTGCGCATTCCCACGCCAGCCCCATGGCTGGCGTACGCACGTTTCGGTGGTTTTTGTGCCTTTGGCGACACTTACAGGTGATTCTGAAAAACTGAAGCCCCACAATCTGTGGTTGACTTTAAGAGCGGCTTGAAGACCTTTCTTTTCAACCGAGCATACTCTACCTCCTCATGATTCTACTTTTGATCTAGCTGATACTGTTGTTGATTTTAATTGTTTTATTAATTGTTTTATTGACATTTAATTCTGTTGCACCTTGTAGCACTTTGAGATTTTCATTAATGAAAAGTGCGTTATAAATTGAATTCATTATTATTATTATTATTATTATTATTATTATTAACTGTTCATGATGTGAAAATGATTAATATTCCCACCAAACACACGATTAACAAGTATTACATCCACATGACGCAGTTAAATAAAGGACGCGCAAAGTTGTGCAAAAAATAAATTTAACAGGAACGGATTCATTCAGCCTTACTGGAGGATATAATAAATAGTGTAACACGCAGAGCATTTATTTATAAACAGATATAATTTTCTGATCTAGGATATGGCTTATCAGCCGTTTTCAGAAATAATCATTTTTCAGTTTGGCACTGCTGCGCTCTGGAGCAACACAGGAGCCGTGCATCACGCGTGCACATGCAGAAGCAGCGATCAAACTGTTCCCGAGCTTTCCTGAGGGAGCTGGCAGGCCGATCAGGGCTGTCCAGTCCACACAAAGCCGATTCATGTCCAATGGAATGTCTCATCTATATGATTCCAAAGGCTGAGTGGTCGCGCTTTGGAGCGCGCGCGCACCCTCGCCGGTGTTACACGGCAGCTGGAGGTGTTTCATAATCTGCGTTTATTGTAGATTTCTCCAAAATGACACGTGAAAGTACACCATATATAACTTGTAGGAGAGTAAAAGCTTCACAGACAAACAGACTGCGCACAAGTTAATATTTTCACTCAGAATGAATGGATGAGCCGGTTGCGCACCAAAGCAGGGTGCGCGCACACACAAATACCGACACACAATCACTCGTTCTTTGCGTGATAAACACATTTTATTACTATTCTTACTTAGGATTTTTTCCTCACTCATATTATATTAAATTCATTATTTTCCTGAATCTAGAAATCATTTCTGATCGCGCAGGGATCAAACAAACATGTCCTTCACACATGCAGGAAGTAATTTGCATCTGTTTAACATATGTAAATGAAGGCGTGTCAGGGGAGGTGTCTCACGTGCGCTCAGTTCCACGTTAATTGTGATGTACAAAAGGAATGTGCGTGGATTCAGGTGTACGCACGGTTTGATACATCTGGATTTTTTTGTGCGTACGCAGATTTCTGGATTTGACCGTGCGGCACTTTTCAGTAAGAAATCCACGCAAGTCTTTGTACATGAGGCCCCAGGAGAACAAGCTTGCCCCAGCACAGACACACTCTGGAGGTTACGTCATGGATTCCTGGGGAGAGTGGAAAGTGATGTGTCTCTCAGTCCTGTCTGTGGAGGACGTTGAAGATATTTACATAATTGGATTTATGATTGCAGGCGCTTTGCTTTTCGGCATCGGCAGAGCTCGGTTTTATCGGAAACTGAAGAAGACTTTGAGAGCAGTTTCGGCCATGACAAAGCTCCCGAGTCAGTATGAAAGTTTGATCCATGCCGTGGCCTCACTAAATCTGCTGATTTACAAGCTTAACCGTAAGGTGGAGGCGATTTATGAGAATCGCAGGCTACCGGCGGCTATTGGGACTCATCAGCGTGGTGGGTTCGACCTTGAGGAAGGTTCATAGCATGGATCAGTGGAATGGATTCCCACAATTAGACCATTTTGGAAACGGATCATCCAGATGGACTCCAAGGCTGCAGGAAAAAAATCTTTCTGCCTGAAGAAAATCAACAATCAAGCTTATCTGAATCTGACTCCCCAACAGCCTTGGAAATGGGCTGACTATCAAATTTCTCCTGGGTCATGAGGAACCGAGGACAACAACTGCATCTATCGCACCCCCCCCCTCCCCTCCCTAGAGAACTTTCTGTGAAAACTTATCAGAACTGCTGGCTGAAAACATCATCAGAAACTGTGGCTGATCTGAAAAAGGCTCATGGACTAATCTCACCACCTCAACCTCAAATGCAATTTGTTTTAACTGTGCTTGCTGGTAGAGTTTTTTGATGTCTCAAATCGTGTCCTAATAGACAAGATGTGAAAGATCTTTTTTGTATTACCACTATCTACCCTCATGGTTCTTCTCCCCTTTTCATCCATCCATCCATCCATTTTCTTCCGCTTATCCGGGGTCGGGTCGCGGGGGTAGCAGCCTAAGTAGGGAGGCCCAGACTTCCCTCTCCCCAGCCACTTGGAGCAGCTCCTCTGGGGGAATCCCAAGGCGTTCCCAGGCCAGCCGAGAAACATAGTCCCTCCAGCGTATCCTGGGTCTTCCTCTGGGTCTCCTCCCGGTGGGACATGCCCGGAACACCTCACCAGGGAGGCGTCCAGGAGGCATCCTAACCAGATGCCCGAGCCACCTCAACTGGCTCCTCTCGATGTGGAGAAGCAGCGGCTCTACTCCGAGTCCCTCCCGGATGACTGAGCTTCTCACCCTATCTCTAAGGGAGAGTCCAGCCACCCTGCGGAGAAAACTCATTTCAGCCGCTTGTATCCGAGATCTTGTTCTTTCGGTCATAACCCAAAGCTCATGACCATAGATGAGGGTGGGAACGTAGATCGATCGGTAAATTGAGAGCTTTGCCTTTTGACTCAGCTCTCTCTTCACCACGACAGACCGGTACAGCGCCCGCTTCACTGCGGACGCTGCACCTATCCGCCTATCGATCTCACGCTCCAGTTTTCCCTCATTCGTGAACAAGATCCCGAGATACTTAAACTCCTCCACTTGGGGCAGGACCTCCTCCCCGACCCGGAGAGGGCACGCTACCCTTTTCCGGCTCAAGACCATGGCCTCGGATTTGGAGGAACTGATCCTCATCCCGGCCGCATCGCATTCAGCTGCAAACCGCTCCAGTGAAAGCTGTAGATCACGAGCTGATGAAGCCAATAGGACCACATCATCTGCAAAAAACAGAGAAGCGATTCTAAGGCCACCAAAACGGATCCTCTCAACACCTTGGCTGCGCCTAGAAATTCTGTCCATAAAAGTTATAAACAGAATCGGTGACAAAGGGCAACCTTGGCGGAGTCCAACTCTCACCGGAAACGAGCCTGACTTACTGCCGGCAATGCGGACCAAGCTCTGACACCGGTCGTACAGGGACCTAACAGCCCATATCAATGGGCCTGGTACCCCATACTCCCGGAGTACCCGCCACAGAACCCCCCGAGGGACGCGGTCGAATGCCTTTTCCAAGTCTACAAAGCACATGTAAACTGGTTGGGCAAACTCCCACGCACCCTCCAGGACCCTGTTGAGGGTGTAGAGCTGGTCTAGTGTTCCACGACCAGGACGAAAACCACACTGCTCCTCCTGAATCCGAGGTTCGACTATCCGACGGACCCTCCTCTCCAGAACCCCTGAATAGACCTTACCAGGGAGGCTTAAGAGTGTGATCCCTCTATAGTTGGAACACACCCTACGGTCCCCCTTTTTGAATAGGGGAACCACCACCCCAGTCTGCCAATCCAAGGGAACTGCCCCCGATGTCCACGCGATATTGCAGAGTCGCGTAAGCCAACACAACCCCACAACATCCAGAGCCCTAAGGAACTCAGGACGAATCTCATCCACCCCCGGAGCCTTGCCACCGTGACTATCTAAAGGACATTCTTGTACCATATTCATCCACCCGGTCTCTACGATCACAGAACAGTAATTTCCTTCATATTCCTCGGACCAAATTGAGGACCATGGGAGACCGAGCATTCTGTGTGGCTGCCCCCTGCCTGTGGAACTCCCTCCCTGAAGACCTGAGAGCTCCACAGTCACTGGTTGACTTTAAAA
>JBBPBX010080761.1:0-16096 GCA_038048925.1 Garcialebias charrua | reverse complement strand
CTGTGGTGTCATGACTGCTAGCAACCTGGCAGACCTCTGGTATTGTTTGTCCAGCCTTAAGATTTTCTGTAGTTAACACAGGAGAATCTTTCTTGGCTGTGTCCAGCGACCACAGCACCTCATTGTTGACGTCTACCGAGACACCCAATCTTACCAAAACGTCAGAGCCTAAATAGGTCGCGTGTGGTAAGTTAGTGATCACTAAGAACGGGTGGACCAGTCTGCGTTGGTTCCAGGACAGTGACAGGCAAATGACTACTCTCGCGGTCATTTCCTCACAACTGTCGGGATCTAAAGAAAAACGGAAAGACTTTCTGAGCCGTATAAGACCCTCATGCTTATGAAACAAGGTTTCATAGAAAGCTCGGCTGATCACAGACCTCTCCGACCAGGGGGACAACACAACATCATCGGTGTGGGATCCCTGGATCTCTACACCGTTCACTACCTGGGGCAGGTAATGTCCCGTGAGTGCCGAATGTATCAGCTCGCATAGGAGGCCCACCTGTGGTGTCTTTATTGTCTCACCTGATGTCGAAGGTCCACATACCGGGCATGTGCTCTCGGATGGGCGTTCCCTCATGCCTTCCGCGGTACCCGCGGTTACACAGTCTGTATCGCTCAGCGGAGGCATATCAATTGGCAATGGACTGCTCACTGTAGCCCACACCGTCCGATTACCATAATTAACAATCGCTTCAAAGCTGGCCGACCAGAAATGGGATGGAGTTCACCGTAGACACATGTACCGGATGGTAAATTGTCGTCTCGCCAATCTGCATGTGAACCATGGCAATAGCTGTCATGGTTGTTCCCACTTCTGAGAGTCCCCGCAACTCTATAGCACATTCTGTCAGGGGTATTTCTCTGTCAACACTCTTAGTGGCTGTTTTCAGCTCCTCGAACAGTGTGGGTGACATAATGGATATGTCGGCACCACCGTCCAGGAGGGCGTCTTGGGTGAGGACCCCTTCTAACGTGATTGACAGGTAAGCCTTCATAGCGGGCCTCTTTCTTTAAAGGTCGCACAGGAACCACCTATCGCACGTAGGTTCTTCCCGACGTTTTGTACGTCTACCACTGTCAGTGTCATGGTGAACCACCTGAACCGGCAGTGCAGTCAGTGAGACCAGTTTGTGACGAGTCACTGTCACTGGTCAGCGAGGTATCCCCCTTTATCTCTGACAAGGGGCTCTCTGGCTCTGTAACAATGATGTCAGGGTCACGGTCAATGTCATGTTGACTAACATGTGCTGGACTGTCAATGGTCTGACTGTCTACGCTCCGACTGACAGTATCATGCTGACCAATGTCTTGTTGACTGTCAGTAATAGTGTCACTGTTGCCATCTGCGTGCTCCGAGTTACTATCAATGACAGCACCGTACAACGCATCAGGCTTCTTATCTTTGTTAGCAGCCTGCAAATTTCCTAACAACCGACGTATGACCTTGGTCTCTTCTGAACTCAGAGGTTTAGGATCAATTTTCTGGGGCTTGCGTTGCCCATCGCCCGTCTCGGGTACACTTTTCCAAGGTGTAGGCGGAGTAGCACCCTTGCGTGAGGGTCCCCTCTGGGAGCCCTTGTTGCGCGAGTCAACCTGCTGACCGTACTTTGCAACATTAGGACGTGCACCCCCCTTTTTATATCGCTGTCCACCCTCCTGACCAGACCTGAACCACCTTGGCTCATCAGTGGGGCGAACATCATCATTCCGAGGTGCCCGTAGGGTATCCCGCTTCGTCTCGCCGACATCAGAAGAAGGAGCAGACGCTCGCGCCCCTTCTAGCTCCAGTGGACGGAACAAGCCCCTCTCACTTGGAAATGCCTCCATGGGAGCCCTGCGTTTACTGAATGCCTCAAAAACACGTACGGCAAACTCCAACACTTCCGTGATGGTGTTCCTGTTGCCGTTGGCCATGATTTCAACCGACGAACCTATCTCAGGATGCAAGTTTTTGATGAAAAGACACTTAAAATGTCTCTCCTCCTCTATCCCAGGTTTGTTCCGATTATCAAAGTAAGCTTGGAAGAACCTTTTGTAATAGACCTGTGGATGTTCGTTGCGACCTTGCTTGATCTTCATCGTGGCTTGGAAACCATCGATTCCCGCGCGAGGAGTGAATTTCGTGATAATAACATCACACAGACGCTTATAGTCGTTCCTTATGTTCTCCGGTTGATGTTCAATAAAATACTACACCTCCCTGCTAGAGGTGAGATTGATTAGAGTGATCCTATCGGCAACCGTGACATTGGAGAAGCGATCTAGCTTCAACTCCAGGTTCTTCAGGTAGGCTTTGGTTTCGTTAGAACCCAAGTCCCCTGGTTCAAAGCGCTGAATGTATTTAGACAGCTTATGGAGTTGGTCTATTGACAGAGGCATCCGGTAATTCTTATCGAACACACCCGGCGCCCCAAATGACATACCAGGCCAGGGGTAACCAGGACCCATCCACGGATACACACCTCCGAATGGGGGTGGGTACTGAGGTGCGGACGGGTGTGAGGGAGGTGGAGGCCCAAGGGGGAATGAGGGCAGACCAACAGGTGTGGGCGAGGCTGGTGGTGGAGGCAGTGGGTCTTGAGGCACAGGAGGGAATGGGGGGCGGCCGTGGCGTAGTGGTAAGGGCAGTCGTCTCCTGATCGGAAAGTTGGCGGTTCGACTCCCGGGACCCGCACCATGTGTCGTTGTGTCCTTGGGCAAGACACTTAACCCTGAGTTGCTCCCGGTAGGACTGGAAAGCACCTTGCATGGTAGTCTGCCACCACCGGTTTATGAATGTGTGTAGCATTCAATATATGTGTAGCACTTTGAGATTTTCAGTAATGAAAAGTGCGTTATAAATTGAATTAATTATTATTATTATTATTATCACCAGGTGAGAGACCAACAGGTGTGGGAGAGGATGGTGGTGTTGGAGGTGGAGGTGGTGGAGGGGTGGATGGCATATTGCCCAGTTTTGACCTGAGCTCCACACACGCCCTCCTCTCCTTACTGAGTTTATCGGTAGTAGAAGCCAATTCAGACCTACAATCTGTTAATTGGGCACGCAGGCCATCATTTAGACCTTGTAGAACCGACAAACGTTGTTCGAACACAACCATCTCTTGTTCACATCTTGTCAACTTCTGTTGAACTAGAGCCATACTCGCCTGTGACGCCTGCCAATACAGTTTATAATTATCCCTCTCTGCCTCGCACGTCTCCAACCTCCCCGTCACATCATCATTTTCAGCTGTTAACACATTGCATTGTTGCAACACTGCATCATTATCTGCCAGAGCTTTGCTATAAGCATCCTCCCTAGCACGAATGCTGTCCTCATGTGAGTCTGTGAGTGACTGCAGCTGCAGTTTTAAAGACTCAACCTCCTGCAGCGCTGCGGCCTGAAGCTTATCACATCTGTCCGTGGCAGCCTGGCTCGCCACGACTGCAGCATCCCGCTCCTTCCAGAGCTCATCGCCTCTGACCACCACAAGGTCTAATTTGGCCTTCAGCAAAAGTGCCAGTTTTGCCAAGCGTTCAGTGCTTTTCTGCTTCGTCTTATCTGACGCAGCACCGTCAGCCAAAACCTTTAAAGCTTCCTCTATCTGTATTCCAGACAGAGCATCCACCTCAACCCTATAGGTGGTGACCGGAGCTGTGAGAGACACTAACGCATTGTCTACCTCATCCATGGGAACCGTACGTGTACGACGCTCAGTGTCGAAATCAGCTGTTGAGGTATCAGGAGCCTCATGTGCAGAGGCCGCCATCTTATCTGGAAATTTGTGAAACACAAATTAAATGAAGCCACCGTAGAGAGCAAGGCCTACGAGCTTGTTATTCTAAACAAACTTGTATCTAAAATAACAGGAGGGCCTGTGTGCAGCTGCTCAGTAACATCCAAGATGTGAAAATTAACAAAAATCAGTGATTATTATTAAATTGTCAACCCATGAGACGACCATCAAGGTCGGCTAGTTTTGTGTGATTTTTTGTGAAAACCAAGACAAAAGATGCCTCCTGTGTGTTATTTCAAACTTGCAGTTTAAAAAAAACAGGGACAGACAGCCTGTTTTGCACAGAATTGATGATAAAAGTGTCAAGTTTTATCAAAAAGCAGACATGTCTGTATTAAATCTGTGTAACTGTTCTGCCATCAACATTTGATTATATGTGAAAATCAAATGAGAGGGTGCTGTGTCCTCAACATTTCGAAATGTACACTATTCAAAAACAGCAAAGTTAAAATGTTAGAATTGCATCAAACTGTATTCTTAGACGTGACCAGCAGATGGGGGCACCGCGCTGGAAATGAGTTCATCACAGCGACTGTAATTTCTCTATCTGACCGCTATAGAGGCGCTGTTATCACCAGTGAGCGAAGCTGCAGCTTTTAGCCCACACAGACATCTAACAACGGATGAAAAGCATCAATCAGACAGACAGACATAAAGCGTAACGTGATAAGCTCTAGAACCCCAGGCTCACAAAACGAAATCATGTGAGCAAAATCGGTTGAACTGTGAAACCTTTTAAACTGCGTTTAAAAGAAATAAGGTCGGTCCTCATAAAACAGTTGCAGCTCCCGGTGTCACGTGACCTGGTCACATGGCGATCGGCAGTTTCAGAGCAACTGACTCAATCCACCCATTAAAATCTCAAAAACACCGTGTTTAAACAGTCTTTTCAATGACAGTAATGGACAAACAAGCATGGAAACTTGTCTGGGACAAACAGCTGAAGTGAAAGTTGACGAGGATGTGAGCTCCTCACTCCATCAAGCGTCAACACCTACAGCGAAATCGACCAATCACAGCGAAGACAGAACTGTAGTTCTAAAACCCAAGTGTTCATGGGAAATTGTGTCTTCCAAACCTAACGCCATCCACGCGTGACGCGCCATTCGAGCGGTGTGTTCACGGACCTATGGTCGGTCGAACAAAAGCGTGGAACGGACTTTTCAACGTTCTAAAACAGTCATAAATATCGCAAAACACCACGGTTAAGCCAGTCTTCGACGATATCACGTGCATAGAACCCAAACAACATAGATAAACTGTCAGAAATGTGTGCAAAAATGAATCTGACAACCAGAGTCTACAGAAACCAACGTTTTTGAACACGACACACAATGGACCAATCACAGCGCTTTAAGCAGCCATTTTGTCTCTCTGTAATGCTAACGTTAGCTCGACCCAAAGTACTGGACACCCTTTCACAAAATAAACGTATTTTTACACCGCAGAAAATCCTGTAAATGAGCCCAAACACATCCAGGCTAACTCCCACGCCTCCCAAAGAAGGAAGCACGCTAACTGTTTAAACAACGGACTTCACGTCTATCGGAACCGTGCAGTCCGAACCAAGCTGAGTGGGTTTCACCCGAACCACAGCTAACAACACGTTGTAACAGATTAGGTAAAAATGGAGCAGCAAATGAGTGAAACAGACCTCCAACAGCAAACCGCAGATGTAATAGAATGAAGCAGAGGTGACACGGCGGTCACAAAACGAAAAAATGCATGCAGCCTCGCGACACGTAATAAAACGTCTCACAAACAAACATTCATTCATCCGCAGCTTCAAGCATACGTTGAAATGTGAAAGAAAAGATCATTCTAACGGGAAACGCACCAGACAATGCCACGATTAGCAATCTCTGACACCCACCAGCCAAAACTATTAAATATATCCACAACAGGATACATAACTATGCCAACAAACACGTAACAATAAGCTACAAAAACAACTTAATCAATTTAATCTTTCAGAAGACCTGACGGGCCACTAAAATGTAACGAATATAATGTGGGGTAAGGTATTTAAACACTTACTGGACCACCATTATTGTAGAGATATAGGACTTACTGGTCAGTTTACTGACTTCCCTATATTTTTAGATGCGCAGGTCTGAGCAGACTTTAATCTGCACAAACTTGCCACCAATTCCATATAAAGGTCATTTCCTGCATTTTGCTTTAGTGCTTGGGAGAGAACTAACTCGCAACTGGTCTCTCTCCTCTGGGAAAGCTGGAGACGTTCCGGTCAGTGTGTCAACTAGACCCACGTTTCAGCTGGAGTTACAGTAAAGCTTACTGTAACTCACTCACTCATTTCTGAAAGAATTTGTTTTCTGAAGTTTTACTTTGAAAGTTCAGCCAGTGCGATTGGGGCCTGTTCCTACCGGTGAAAGCGTGCTCCTGGCTCGTCTGATCAAGCCATACACGCACAAAGTCTACTGGACCTGAGCGGGACCACACAGTCCGTTAGTGTCCACAAACTTCTCAGCCCTCACCTCCTCTAGACGTATCGTCACCAGGTAAAGAGGCTTGTTTGTATGCTGCACGTGTCGGAAGTACAGCTGGACCTGTTTGGGAAAAGCTGCCACCCTGGTTGGTTCAAAATAATCAACTTCAGTTAACTCAGCTTTCATCTTCTTCCTCCTATTTCTTATTTTTCATAAGCTATTAATCTGTCAAGTAAATGTGCCAACAGTTTAAGTTCCTAACTGTCTGTTTGTTTTAATTTGAATTCTTGTCAACGTAGTTATTAAATCAGAGCTAATATCGATACAAATGTTTAATGTAATTTTTGTGATAGTTTCAATAAAAGGTCTATTTTCTGGTAGACCAACATAAGTTGAAGTCTCTCGTGAAATTACATTTCTGGCTAATCACATCACAGATTTATTGATTTATTCTGAAAAAGTTGAGACCCCGTGAACTGATGGTAGATTTGTGTAGATAAAATCTGCTCGGATCTTTCATCCAAACTATAGGTAAGTCAGTAAACTGACCTTGTAAGTGTTTAATTACACAAACGCCCTATAGATTTCTTTACATATTGTCCAGATGTGTGAGAGCTATGTGGAGGGCAGAGGAGATGGCATCGTCGGTTGAGCGATTAGGTTGGAATGCAAATTGGAAGGGATCTAGGGAAGCAGGGAGGACAGCTGTGATGCTGTTCATGACTAGCCGTTCAAAGCACTTCATCAGGATGGGGGTGAGTGCTACTGGGCGATAGTCATTGAGGCATGCGGGCATTGCCTTCTTTGGAACAGGGATGATGGTGGTGGCGTTGAAACAGGTGGGGACGATGGCCTGGTTCAGTGAGATGATGTCCGTGAAGACCGTTGCGAGTTCCCCTGCACAGTCCTTCAGCACACGACCAGGTATGTTGTCAGGACCAGAGGCCTTCCGGACGTTATCTTGATGAATGATCGCCTTACGCTGTCTGAGGACAGCACTAGCCCCTTGCCATCAGGAGATGGGGGGAGTTTATGTGCAGGTGTGCTGTTACTTGCCTCAAACTAAGCAAAGAACTCATTTAGTTCATTCAACGTAGAGGTTGAGCTGTCACAGGTCTGGGGGGATGGTTTATAGTTTGTGATGGTCTGTATTCCCTGCCACAGACTGCGTGTATCCTTGCTGTCCTTGAAACAGTGAGCTATTTTCCTAGAATACTGCTTCTTGGCCTTTCTGATGCCCCGGGCCAGGTTGTTTCTGGCTGTCTTCAGGCCCACCTGATCTCCCGCTTTGAAGGCAGCATTCTTGGCTTTCAGGAGTCTGTAAACCTCTGCTGTCAGCCATGGCTTCTGATTAGCCCAAACAGTGATGGTCTTGAGGTTGGTTACATCATCAATGCACTTGGTGATGTATGAACATACAGTGTCTGAGTACTCCTGGAGACATGTGTTGTTTGTGGTAGCAGCTTCTTTGAACATACTCCAATCTGTGGTGTCAAAACAGTCCTGGAGTGCCTCTGAAGACCCCTCTGGCCACACTCGTATCTGCTTGCGGACTGGTTTTGTGACTTTCACCAGTGGCCTGTATGTTGGGTTTAGCATAACACAGATATGGTCAGAAGCACCAATGTGGAGGAGGGGGAAGGCTCTGTAGGCATTTTTCATGGTGGTGTAAACTAAGGTTTAGGCTGTGGTCACGAAGAGCACAGAGGTTTGATACATTAAATAGGGGTTTGCTGCATGAAATGGAGAAGCTGAGCTTCTGTGGGGTTATCTGAAACAGATTGTGGAACCAGGGATGTTCTCCGTCCACCTTGGTCATTTTAGTGATTACTCCTGAAGGGAGTTGTGTTTTGAGCTAAAGCTCTTGAGGTTTGGTGCTGTTTAAACAGCACATGTAGAGCAAAGGGTACTCTTGTAACAGCTCTAGTGCTTACTAGGGTTACGTGAAGCTAGCGTAAGCTAGTGGAAGCTAGTGGAATTTGTTTAAGCTTGTTTGAGCCTAGTGGTGGTCAATAGAAATCAGCTAAGGTTTGTTGGAACCAACTGAAGATACACTTAAGATAAATCTTAGTGTTAAGTGACAGCCTTGGTGCTGTATGGTGTACAAACATTGAGGAGAGCTCTACCCTCCATTTGTTTGTGAGTTTGCTCCTAGGGGAGTAGTAGTTGAGCTGTTTGAGCTCTTAAAAACGACTTTGATTGTTAATTAGAGTTCTGTGTGGGTTGAGGCTTCTTAAGAGCCAGTTTAATCTTTTGCCTAAACTTAAAAAGTGTGGGCCTGTGCCACTGAGGCCTGTTTGAGTCTATTTTAGAGACACTGAGGGTAGTGTTTGGGCAATTGTCCTGGAGGAGGACAGCTGGGTCAACAGTGATGGGGACTGTTGCTTTTTCTCTTTTTCATTTTTGTTGTACTTTTGACTGTGTGAGTGTTGGTAGTCCAGTTTTCACTTTTTGTTTGTGTGGAGGGATTTTTATTAGGTAGATCATCACCTGGGGAGCCACAACGGCCCTGTACAGAGATGGGTTTGCCTGGATAGCGTTTTATTCTTTTTGGCCAGACTCACCGGTCTACCATTTCTTTGAACTTTTTATTATTTCATTTTTCTTTTGGATGTTGAACCAGATAAGGACGCTCCAGTCCTGGTGGGAGAAGCCTGGGAGGACCTTGCCAGCCTGGAGTATTTTATTTTAGGTTCAATAAAATTTGTTTTAATTCTTTTTCTGTGTCCAGTGTCCACTTTGTATGTTTTGGCCTTTAGGGGTCGTAACATATAAAATTGCCGCTCATCAGGGATATGAATGAACAAGCTAGTTTAGTTGTGACTAGGTTGTTGTCCGGAATGTGAATGAACTAGTTGTTTAGGTTAGTTTTGTTGTGATTCAGTAGTCATCCAGTAAATGAATGAACGAGCTAGTTTGTTTTGTTTTGCTGAGATTCAGTAGGTCTGCTGGATTTGCATGAGCTAGTTTGTGTAGTGGTAAGCTGCATGTGTTCTATGCACCTGCTGTGCAATATTTGAGCTTGGGTGTTTAATATTTAATGGGGGACTCGTTGCTAAGCTTGTTTAGTTAAAACACAGTGGTTGTGACATTCAGTCTCATACATAGCCTTGAGTTGTGTTTTTGTGTGTTCTGTACGGTGCATAGCTGATGCACCTATGGTACTTGCTTGGTTGGACAGTTCTACTGTTCACATTAATTGGGGGCTTGTCAAATAAATGTGAACTTTCAAATCTAGTCACCACATGTTGGTTAAGGACTTGACTTCAGCAGTTTAAAGCTAGCTGAAGCTTCTCTTTTGTGCTGATTGCACTACGTACTATCAGCTGTGTGTGCTACTGCTTGTGATACGTTCAAGGGTAGTAGGACATTTGTATTTTGGTTCACTGTCATCTGTGTGTAGAACATATGGTGGTAAGCTGTTTGGGTAAGCTGTTTAAAAAAAACTGTTTACTGTTTTGCTCAACAACATGGCTTTCAATTTAAGGAAATTTATTGAACAGCCCACAGTGCAGGTCTTTGCAGACTGCACAAGAGAACAAAAGCTAAGTGTAGCTAACCATTTTAACATTGACATTAGAAAATATGCTGATAATGAATGGTTGGGGTGTGCACTACTTTATGAATTAACAGGGGTTTGGGTTAGGTTAGGACTTTTCCTGAGATGTATGAGCAACTGCGTTTGAGAGAAAAGGAGGAGGAAAGAGAACGTTTGATTGCAATGGAGAGAAAGGAGCTCTAAGAGAAAAAACGTAATCTTGAGCAGCAACAAATTTCTCTAAGAGAACGTTTTGAGCAGGAGCGAGCTGCTTTAAAAGAAAAACAAGAGCGTGAACTATTTTTTAAAAAGCAGGTACAAGAGAGACAGCTCGCATACGAAGCTTTTCTGAATAAACAAGAAGAAGAACGACAAGCTGCTTTGGAGCGATGTCAAGTTGCTTTGGAGGAAAAGAAGCATCTTCGTGAACAAGAACGACAAAGACTTCAAGCTGCTCTGGATGAAAAAAAGCGTCTTCGGGAACAAAAAATATTGATGTTGCAGAGGGAGTTAAGAGAATTGAGAGAGCTCCATACTGTACAAAGGGAAGATCAAGATTACCGTTCGTGTCCCACAGTGTGTCATACAAAGGTGAAACCGGTGCCTTGCACTCAAGAAAGTGAGCCTCTCACACTTCTACAGGAGGTGGCGCCTCAAGGACATCGACTGGAGGATGAGAAGAATGAGGATGATGTAAATTTGGGTGATAGTCTTTTCTTGTTTTTTGAATCTGACTTAATCCCTGTGAAGTCAGATGGGGATTTGAAAAACTTGGAAGAAGAGAAAGATGACATCGACATGAGTGATAGTTTTTCATTGTTATTCAACACTGAACGAACCTCAGTTCAGTCAGATGAGAACATAAAAAAACTAAATGAGCTGAAGGAAAATAACATTGATCTGAGTGAATGTTTTTTATTTAGCTCTGAAGCAGACAAAGTCCCAGTGAGCTTAACTGATGAAGACCCAGAAGAAACAATTCCTGTTTCTTTGTGTTCTTTTGTAGCTCCTGTAGAAAACAATGAATGAGTTGTGAAAAATGATGCTATGGACTTAAGCGATAGTTTTATGATGATCACTGAGGAAAAACAAGTTCCTGTAAAAACGGAAACATTTGTAGAGAAGTGGGATGAAACAAAATTGTCGCTGTCTAGACAACAGCTGATTGACTTTCAGAAAGAAGACGACAGTGACATGGGAGACGGTCTTCATCTACTGTTTGGAACTGAACTATCCCTAGTTCAGTCAAGAGATGACCTGAAGAGCTCAGAGGAGGTAAAGACACACATAAACTTTCCTCCTGCTCCTTTATGTCCCGTTCCAACCACAGGAACGAGAGAGACAATGGTGGTGAACAACGTGGGACCGGCGCCTCAACAGGAAGCAGCACATGAGTCTGAAGAACTCAACTTGTTACTGACTGTGCAGTTTGAGTGTGGTATAATGTTGCCACATCAAGTTGATCAAAACTCCTTGTCTAACACACTCTCCTGTATTTTCAGAATAACTGAAATCATATCTGCTACAGTAGACCAGAAGGTGTCACTACATCTGAATGGAGAGCGTTGTCCAACATTGTCTAGTGCTGAGATGGAGGAGAACAATTTCCCTCTGCCTGCAAAGAAATTACGACTCTCTTTGTCCTTGACTGACCTCATCAGACATGTTGGGGTTTGTTAAGCTAAACAAAAGCTTGTCAGATTTATGTCAGATCAGAGACGCATTTTTAGTTTTAAAATATTTTGAATGTGTCTGTAGAGTGTAATGTTAACGGTTTGGACTAGTTTTTTAATTATGTTTTTAGTCTATTTAGGTAATGTGACCGTTACATTTTAACCTCTAAGGTCCTGTTTCTTTTGTATGGGTGGATGTGTGATCTTTTCCCCTAACATACACATCACCCCCATACAAAATACTTGGGGTGGGTCTGTTATGTACCCTAGAGGTAAGACAGTATTAAAAACATCATTGTTTTGTTTAGGTTGGCTACAGTCTGCTAAACAAACAGTAGCAACCTACTACAGCACCTTTTTTTTACTCAGCCTGCTTCAATCAGGCTTGATTAGGCAGAGCTGCTGCCAATCTGCAGATCCTACCTATAAAACATTTAGGCTGTGGTCATGAAGAGCACGGAGGTTTGCTACATGAAATGGAGAAGCTGAGCTTCTGTGGCATTATCTGAAACAGATTGTGGGACCAGAGATGTTCTCCATCCACCCTGGTCATTTTGGTGAGTACTCCTGAAGGGAGTTGTGTTTTGAGCTAAAGCTCTTGAGGTTTGGTGCTGTTTAAACAGCACATGTAAAGCAAAGGGTGCTCTTTTAACATCTCTAGTGCTTACTAGGGTTGTGTGAAGCTAGAGTAAGCTAGTGGAGGCTAGTGGAAGCTGTTTAAGCCTTTTTTGAAGCTAGTGGTGGTCAATAGAAGTCAGCTAAGGTTTGTTGGAACCAACTGAATATACACTTAAGATAAATCTTAGTGTTGAGTGACAGCCTTGATGCTGTATGGTATATAAACACTGAGGAGAGCTCTACTCTCCATTTGTTTGTGAGTTTGCTCCTAGGGGAGTAGTAGTTAAGCTCTTAAAAACAGTTCTGATTATTATAGTTCTTTATGGGTTGAGGCTCCATAAGAGCCAGTTGAATCTTTTGCTTACACTTAGGAAGTGTGGGCCTGTGCCACTGAGGCCTGTTTGAGTCTATTTTAGAGATACTGAGGGCAGTGTATGGGCAGCTGTCCAAGAGGACAGCTGAGGTCAACAGTGAGGGGACGGTTACTTTTTTCTCTTTTTCATTTTTGTTATACTTTTGACTGTGTAAGTGTTGGTAGTCCAGTTTTCACCTTTTAATTGTGTAGAGGGACTTTTATTAGGTAGATCATCACCTGGGGAGACACAACGGCCCTGTACAGGGTTGGGTTTGCCTGGGTGGCGTTTTATTCTTTTTGGCCAGACTCACCGGTCCACCATTTCTTTGAACTTTTTATTATTTTGTTTTGCTTTTGGATGCTGAACCAGACAAGGACGCTCCAGTCCTGGTGGGAGAAGCCTGGGAGGACCTTGCCAGCCTGGAGTATTTTATTTTAGGTTCAATAACATTTGTTTTAATTCTTTTTCTGTGTCCAGGGTCCACTTTGTATGTTTTGGCCTTTACGGATCGTAACAGAAACTAAACAGCCACTGGCCAAAAGGATGGCCCAGCACAGAAGATTATCATCATCAGGTCAGGACTCTACAGTAGTCAACACTCTTCTCCAGGCCAGCGGTCACTCTTTCAGGGATGAAGATGTTAAATCCTTGATAGAGAAGAACAATGGTTTGAGAGAGGAGTAAAGGAGGCCATCTTTGAGAAAAGAAACCACCCATCATTAAACAGGGGTGGAGGCCTCCGGGTTCAACTGTCCCCCTCTTACAATTCTGTTATTGGTAGTATCACTCAGCCCTCTGTGAATAGCAAACAACCATCAGGGTGCTAACGATCCATAGTTAGGCTGATGGTCCTCCTTGATCATGTGAGCAGCTGGTTTTGGCTGTCATCAGCCATCTGGTTGATCCATTGTGAAAGGGTGCTATTTATAAGACTGAAATTAATACTACACCTCAGACTGAGGAAGTCTTTCGGACGAAAGACGAAATGTTTCTACAATTTTTTTTGTTGCTTTTTTTTCATTTTATTTTTTATGTCCAAAGGACCAGACTTAGGCCCTGTTTACACGGACACTGTGGGGGAAAACGGAGGTTTGGGGTATGTTAATTAGAGGCAAAAGATTTGCGTTGACACGGGCGAATTCTGTGGATATGACTCCCACCTGCCCTCATGAATTCACTGCAGTTACCATGCTGGGACATTAGATGGCACTGCGAATTTTTGAACCTTCACTATTGCGCATGCGTGCTACCTAGTCTGTTTTCCTCTCTGGCTAAAAGTTCAGCTAACTACAAGTTGTTGTCAACAAGTTAACAACAAGTTAAAGCTGGAATTTGGATAAGAGTCGACAGATTTGACACCAAGCGGGACCTCTTCATCTAACAAGCTGCATACCAGTTGTTGGGTGGACCAGAACCGAGTGACGATGTCTGACTTTAGTCCGTGATAATCAGCTGATTTACAGCAGTGCTACAAGGTACACAATGTTCTTAATAATTTTTCCTTGTGTTTACTTCAATCACAGAACAGCCAACTGAGGTTTTATTTTTATTTTTTTCCTACGTGGTCGAAGCTCTCGTTCCACGAAGCGGACCGGTTCGGATGTGGGTCCAGTGTCCACCAGGATGAAAACAACAGAGTCCAGTTCATTAAAGTTTGGTTAACGTGTTTTAAAAAGTGCTCAATTTAATTCTCAGTGTTTGTGGTGTTGAATTAATTAATTAATTAATTAAAAATCAACCTGGTGTCTTCATTTTCAACATGCAGCATGTTAGGCATGACATATTGAGTCCAGATCGATTAATTTAGCTAAGATAAATTTATATATCTCCCACGCTAACATAAATACTGTTTATTATTGTTAAACTGTTATTATGTAGTGGACCTACCCAGGGTCAAACTAAGGTTTTTGAACTGTCCAGTGATGACCTTTACTGACCTCTCAGTAAAGCAAGACATTTACCACAAAATCATTCCATTAGTTGTAATCTGAGAATATAGTCATCAAAAGAGACTATTTCTATCTTTGATTTTATTCTAATGTAATCAAAAGAATAACTTTTGTCATTTTCATGATATATGTTATATGCTGTTATTCTTTAAATGTGAAACATCAATGTGTCATTTCTGCAAATGAAAAGGTGTCAAAGTTCAGCTAAAATGTCAAACTGACTCATACAGAAATTGTTTTTGTCGAGTTTCAGCTAAAACTCTCATCTAGCGTCTGAAAGTCTCTCACTCAGATACTTTTCCTAAACAATTTCCTTCTCTGCGCTGAATTTCACCTTGAATAGTGATAACAAGTGGACCAATGAAAAAGAGACAAGCCTCACTCCTCTCTTTGATCCTTTTTAAAGTTCTAAGCTGTTGCTGGAACGGGCTGAGTTTCTGGGAACTTCAAAGAGATGTGAACCTTTCCCAAAGAGCTGAATGAATGCCTGTCACCTGCCAAGGACAGTCATTCGGCTAAGGACTAAATAACAGGCTGTTATGAGTCCACTTCGAACGAGCGCAAGCTCAAAACTTTGTTTATTCCTTCCTGGAATAAGTTTATCTTGAAGTCAGAGGCCAGGAGCTGACATATTCTCTGATGACCAAGCGGAAACCAGGAGACGTTGAAACGTAAACTAGAACCAGTTTTGGACGTGCTGGGACTAAAGGACTCTGCGCATCTGAAGGCTGGTGTCATTTCTTTATCAGACTCGTCGAAAGGTAAAGAGCTGTTTACAAACGTACCTGGATTTTAGCAGAAGTCGGATGGAAGTGTCACTTTTGGTATCATGCTCAAGATAATTTCCTTTAAACCATCTCCCATCTTCCTCCTATCTTTTTCTCTCAATCTAAGCTGGAAACTATTTTAAGCTAAAGAGCCCTCAGACTAAATATGTTTAACATCCAATATTGAAGTCTGTTGTGTTAAATTTAAGTGTGCTGACGTATTAAATTGAAAGAAAGTGAAATCATGTCAATCAAGTGTAATGGTGTTAATTTAGTTGATTTATTTTAAATAAATGGTAGTGTCGCCTGGCATACCAACTAGGTTAACGTCTCTGTCACTTAATGGCTTTGTTTATTTATCCATCATAAAGATCACAGAAATATTGGGTAAACTGAAAAAGAAAAGAATCCGTGAAATTACTATTCAATCTGAATAAGTAGATTAATTAAGGATAAAGAGGTCAGCTTAATACTGACCCCTGTTAAAATCCTTTAGTTACATCTGGGTGGCACTATATGTGTTTAAAGACACAATATATGGTCTCCCTCATGTTTCCTTCATCTGGTGGCCCTCGTACGTGTTTTCTAAAAGTTTATTGATAAATCTGTGGTCTCTCATGAACTGTAACGTCATGTTTGCATAAGAGGATCCAAGTTTTAAACTCTGAGGATAATAATTTTGGCTGGAAGTGTTCAAAGCAGGCAGATTCTGCATGTTTTTATCATTTGAGGCTGAGGGATTGTTATTCGTTTCAACTCTGTTACACGCTGTTGGAAGCATTCAGGTGAGGTTTTGTCAGCCCGTGGTCTGTGGGGGTTCTGGTTCCGGTCCAGTTCACACAGACTCCTGTACGAAGCTTTGTTTGACCGCCGTGTCAAAAGCCTGAAAGCTATAATTAACATCTAAAAGATCGCTGTGCTGGTATTTTACATATTAGAGCAGGTCGAAAAAGCATATTA